>JARQOC010000005.1:437610506-437681006 GCA_033576535.1 Allobates femoralis | reverse complement strand
TCCATGTCATCCTCTTGTCAGACCATTCCCGCCCCCAATAGTCATTACCTTTGTTAGAGTAATTTGCTTCCATATCTAAAGCCAGATCTGACGCAGTCCTGCCACGTACCCTAGTAGGTCGTTTGAGTGAGCCTCTCAGACTTCAGATACTGGAGGATTCACTACCTCTATCCAGACTACCCTGCTACCCTCAGAATGTCTCTAGAGGTCTCTCTGTTGGCGTCTTTCTTCATCACCTGTTTCATTAGAGAACCCGTACACCACTTGTGTCTTCTGCCTCTAGCTTCTGCTGTGGCCAATTCATTGTTTGGAGGGCCCCTTATTGTCGGTCTCACAATTTTCAGATATTTGCCACCTCCTGCTGCTCAGAAGATGCTGTCTCTCCACTCTCGGTCTTGCAAGATTCAGCCATTCCTCTTCTCGCAGTGGGTCACCCTGTACTCTATCACATCCCTAAGGTACCTTTACACCCGCGACGGCAGGCTGGAAACATCGCGCTACTTCACGTGCACGAGCACGCCCGAACGCTACAAACGGGCAACGCACTCTCTTACACCCGCCATAAGTGCGCTACGCCACGCTACATCTATAGCTGCTACATCGCCGGTGTCTCAAGTAGCCAGCTGTACGTAGCGTACCATGTTTACACACCGCTCCAACAAGCTACTATGGCGGACCCGGTGCAGCAGGGACAGCACATAGGCTGCTCCAAGTGTGGATTACGAGCCGTCCGTACGATGATAGGACAGCGCAATATCATCAGGATTGGCCAGGCATCGCAGAGGCTGATTAATACAGCACGCTCGAGTAATTGTGTATGTGACTGGTCAGCTCCTTAAATATCCCGCCCTATGCTGCGCCTACCAATCATAAAGCAGGAGCGACCTCCATGATCGCAGAGGGGCGCGGTAACATGCGACTGTGTCACGCCTTAGATACATGGCAGCCACTCGCCGGTGTCCAGAGTCCTTCCGTTGCTTCTTTACACGCCGATACAGCTCGCTGCAATCGCGATGTTGCCTTAAGTTATGGCAGAGACCATAAACAAATGTATCTGTCGCCGGCTGTAGCGTCGCCTCTTCAGACGCCGCTACTACAGGCGATATGGACGCTACAAGCTACAATTGTAGCTTGTCGCGCGATGTTTCCAGCCTGCCGTCGCGGCGTGTAAAGGTACCCTAAGTATCCGGGAGGTTCTTCTGTACCAATAGCAGTGAAGGACAACATACCATCTGCATCAGGTATCCAGTCCTGGTGATCACGTGGACAGCTTACTTTCATCACCCCGGACTCCTGTACCATGTTTTGCATGGCCTGGCCTTTTCTTCCAACAAACTTTTTCACCAGAGCATAAAGCACCCAGGTGACTTCTTCTTGCGGGCTTTGAACTTTCCTCACAAGATGCAGCTGACTAACGGTTTCTTCTGTCTTCAAGCGCACTATCCGCTTCATGCAAACACATCGCCAGTGCATCTCACTTAGGATAGCTACCCTCTTCACTGTGACTTCTGTTGTGGACAGGACCACCATCTGGTTGGCTACTGGGCTCAAGTACACTGAACAGGCTCCCACGGCTTTCTTGAAGTCTTCATTCACTGCCTCTCTCATGCATTCTTCCCTCAGGTCTTCTGGTACCTCCACGAGGCACTTGTAGAGAGACATTTCTGACATACTACTGGTCCCCTCCTGTTCCCCTGGCTTAGGTTTCAGGGCCAACAGACTTTCTGCTTCTTCAGTGTGTTTGCCCGGGAGGAACACTGGGTGCCCTACCTTCTCCAAGGTCACCTCAATACTCATCTGGCACGTTGCCAGGCGACCTTTGAGGTCAGAGACTTCTTCCTCTAGCTCAGCTATTCGCCTCTCAGCAGCTCGTCTCCGAAGCCCTTCCGGCTTCAACTGCTCCCCTTCTAGCAGCATTCTCGGAGACCTCTAATTCTCCAAAGCACCCACTCGATTCTTGACAGGCTGTCTCCACAGCTTCTCTTGCTTCAAGTGTGCTTGGAGCATCTCCGTGAACTTCCTTATCTCGGTTCCGATATACACCGGACCAAGCAAGCTTACCATACACAAGGAGTTATTCACTTCAACCCTCACTTTCTCATTGGTTCTTCTACTTCGGCAGTTACCTCCCCCTCTTGGGGTCCAGCAGCACCCCTGGCATCCTAGATCATATCACCTTGTGTCTGTCCAGGGGTCTCCAGTTCTGCATTCACCACCCCCTCTTGGGGTCCGGCAGCACCCCTGGCAACCTCGGACACATCTCCTTGTGCCTGTCCAGGGTTCTCCAGTACTTCATCCGTGGCCCTCCCCCGGACATCAACGGTACCATCTTCAGAGGGTTTCAGACCTTCCCTCTCTTTATTCTCAGGGTCTTGGGAGTCTCCTACCCTCTCAGACCTGGCACTGCCCATTTCCGTGAGGGGACCTGCTGACCGACCATCGGTTCCCTGTTCAGACCCTGGTGAGGACATCCACATCATATTCTTGGCTGGCTCCGTCTCCTTCACTTCATCTTGTAGAGCCTTCTTGTTACACTTTGTCAGTTCCTCTGACAGCACAATATCTGTCTCAGCCCCAGCGGTTTGTACGGGCAATGACACTTCACCTTCCATCCTGATCTTAGTGTCTGGAAAAGAACTCACACATTGCATAGAAGCACATGACATTATATTATCAGCTGGGGTCACCTAGGCAGCTTTTTTCTGGCACTTGCTCGTTTTGCGACAGGAGGATATGCCATCCTTGCTGGGCCCTTCGTTACTGTACTCCCTTTCTTTCTCAGAGTCACAGCCACCCCTTGAGTCTGTGTTAAACTCCACAGTCTGGTGAACCCCCAAGTCAATCTGTAACTTGGTGTCGGCTACATTCTTTTTAGCTACCATGTCACTACCAGTCACAGTGTGGTTTGCCTCTTTACTCTTCGTGTCTCTACATTGGGAGACCCACCATTTTCTTTGGTCACCCCTAACTCTGGGCTGTCATGTTATGGGGTACCAACTCATAATTACACATAACTATATCACAGGCAACCCCTTTAGCCTCCCGCTGTAACAGCGCCTCCTTAGGACTGTTCTGGTTCTTACCTGAGCAGCCAGACACAAGCCTTTGCTCCCACAAGTCCAAAAATAATTTAGAGTCCCGGCCAATTATGACTGGACACACTAAGTCTAGGACTACGTCAACATCGGGTCGCTCGAGATCATCGTCCGTCTCAGGAATCACTCTGCCCAGTGGGTATTCTTTAGTGGCCCCATGACTACAGCGTCCTTCTATTTGCTGTCCAGGCATCAGATGGAATTCCCATGTGGCCCTCATTAGGGTAACCAAATTCCTTAGTCTAGAATACCAGACACACACTGTCCATTCATTTTCACAGTACACATCCATTATCCTACGGTTGGATGGACCATCTATACCGCAGACTGGACATCAGTAGGAGAAGCCCCAGAGTCCCCGCTCCATCGATCAGCTTGGAGTTGAAAGGCTCTGCCCCCTTTTGGGCAACCATCCCTTGTTGGGTCTCCACCCCCTTTTGGACTCCGCCCCCTTTTGGGCAACAACCCCCTTTTGGGACACCACACCCTTTTGGGACACCACACCATTTTGGGCAACCCAGTCTATAAGGTATAATATAAGTTGCTGGCGCTGCCGCTGCTGGCTCTGCAGCATGTGTTCCAGGAGCTCCTCCATGCTGACAGGCTTCTCTAGCTGCAATGAGACGAAAACAGGTGGGGCGCTCCATTGGGCAATACCCAGTGTTCTAGGGGAAAGGGGGGTAGAATAACATTAACCTTTCCTGGTTGTACCACCCATACAACCAGGATATCCAGCATGTGGTGTATTAATGCTCACCAAGCAGAGCCCACGTTTCACAGCCAGTCGCTTGACTCCTCCCACGTTCACCTGGGTCAAGAGCGGTGACAAACTCCGTGGCCCCGCCGAGCCACAGCCAGATGCTTGCATCCACATTTTTGTAGCTGTGCAGTGGCCCCTAGCAACCAGGCTGCACCACTGCTGCAATCTACATACGTGCCACAGGGTGGTGTTGCCCCCAGTAACCGAACTTGTAGGTCTTGTCCGTTGCCCACAGCAACAAGGCTTCTACAATGCCCGCATTCTCCACCATATGTGATGTCAGCGCATGACCAGGGCACACGGAGGACTCACTTGCAGCGTAATTGATACCAAACAACCATGTGTTAAAGTAAGTAAAAGTCCAGCAGTTTATTAAAATGCTTCATAAACCGCATGTAGTGCATAGTTTATACATATGTGGGACATACACATCCTATCTGACTGTCCCAATGCGAGCTATGATACACTTATATCCTGATCAGTGTATAGGAGGGAATCACTGACCTTAGGCCCAGGTGAGAGACCTCCTGCTCAGGTTCACAGATTCTTGTCTGCCCGGGATTGGGCTCCCTGAGCTCTGGAATGACCCTGGCTTCCCAAGGTCTCATCACCTATCATAGGCTCTGCTACAATATCTCCTGATCATAAAGCTCTCCACATCCTGTGTGTAGGACCTGTTCTGACATCACAGCCCATGTGACCCGGAGGGAATCTGCTTATGTCTGATCTGTCACGCCCACAGGAGTATCCAGGTTTGACAGACACTCCCCTGGCTTTTCAAATCTGGAATACAGCACATGCAATGCATTATCTACACCTGTGGAAGCTCAAGTCCCAGCAAAATGCCTTGCTGAACCATGCTGAACTACCAGTTCCACCATAGATTAGATATGTGTAAGGCAGCTAGCCGCTGCACTACACTGGGCATAATGAAATTCAATGCTTTTTTGCCCAACATCTGCCAATGATAGTCAGTTAGAATACCTCAAACATATTAGATACTCGGCAATTCGGTGACTATAGACAAGTTTCCTCTAATAAAACCCAAGAGAAAAACTCAAAATATTCTCATTTTGTGTTTTTCTCTTGGATGTTATCTTTGAAATAGCCACAGTGTGAATATGCTCCTTTTGGACATATATGAACTTATGTTTTGTCTCATTTTTAGGAAGGGTTCTTTATTTTTTTTGTACTACTAGATGTAGTCCTGATGCTATTGTCGAGCCCACTGGGACGAGGGTACTCGGTACCGGACCGGGTCTCTACTGGGGAAGTCACGGGTGGTCCTGGTCCGGACCGTGTCCCGGGGCCTGGCAATAAAAGGGGATATTTACAAGGGTTGTCACTCGTGACGCCACCCACTTGATGCGGCCAGTGATGGGGCCCGCCGCTGCTGCAGAACCTCCGGGGACGATGGGACAGCAGCTTAGATGGTGTAGTTCCAGTGGGTAGAACTGTGTTCCTCGGGGCAGTAAGGGTTAAGTCTATTGTGGAGTGTGTAGCACACTTACTTTGCAGACGCTGCAGGGATCTCTCCTCCTGGCTGGTGCTGACAGGCTGTATCCTGTATGGAGAGAATCACTTCATGCAGAAACACAAGGGAAGCAGTTCCAGGGTTTTCCAAAGCTTTACTCTCAGTTCTTCAAGTCACGGTTCAAGTACAGTTCTTACACAGTTCAAGTACACGGGCACATTCTCCCTCTCCGGGTTCCCTTTGCTCCCTGCAGCCAGGCCTCTCTCTCTGTGACCCCTCACACAGTCTGCAATGTCTCTAATCTCAGGGCTGGATGTTACCTTCTCTTACACGTGGGTTATGTGGGCTGTGAGGGTGTTGTTGTGCAACAATGTCCTACCTGCCTGGCTGAAGTTCCCTTTGTGGCCTCCTGGACGGAGGGGCGCCACACTATCGTATCAGGAGGGCGGTGACATCACGATGGTAGTAGTACTGTGGCGCTGGGGGAAGTGGCCATCTTTCCCCCGTGTGCTCTCCCCTTGCTCCCTCTCCCTTCTCATGTCTCCTCTCCTTTGAGCTGCCTTCCACTTGTGCACTCTCCCCTCTTGTGCTCTCTCCCCTTATGTGCTTTTTCCGTTGAGTTATCTTCCCTCTGTGCGCTCTCCTCTCTGCGTGTAATGTATTTAAATAAATGTATTTTTTCTTAAAAAACTGTTTCTATGTTTATCTTTATTAATAAAGTGTTTAGCTTATGACTCACCGTAGCCGGGGGTACACGGAGCGGGCGTTGATTCTCCTCCAGTCACGGAACCGCGCCTGCAGTGGTGTAGGCCCGGTGGTCCAGATCAAAAGGGGAAATGGCGGAACAGTAGGGATGATTTGTCTTCGTGACGCCACCTGCGGGTGTTCTGGTAACTTTACCAGCGCTGCTAGGTCTCCGGGGGATGGTAGGCAGCAAGTTGGGACGCTCCCCACAGGATGAGCGGGAGTCCCCGGAGCCGGGAGCTGCGCAAGATGCTGTGAGGCAGCTGCGGGATGCTGCGCGCCAAATCCAGGAGTAACGCACAACCACACAAAGTCTCTTTTAGGTACCTTTACTGGGTGGTAATCAGGTACACCGGGATAGTGAAGTCGGCACTACTGGAGGTTCACATCAAGCAGTGTTAGGCTTCCTTTCTCTAGTTCTCTGATTATGGTCGGGTGGATGTGGAATCCAGCCGGACCGGGCAGTGTGTTCAATGGAACTTGCTTCACCTGGTTAACAGCACTGAGGGCACTGTAAAAGGGTCTGAGCAGGATCAGTTCTCTTCCCTGGGCTCTCGTGGGTAGGTGCATCAGGTGGAACAGGTGGCTAAACCTCCTGTTAATGGTGCTGGTTCTCTGTGATGGCTGGGTAGCTCTCACAGCCTTGGTTCCAGTAACCGGTTAGTATGGAAAGAGTCAGAATAACTCTGTGTTCCTTGAGAGGTGCTTCTCCTTTCCTATTACCCCAATTGCAAGGGTTTCCTCACTGGCAAGTGTGCTGGTTCTGGCCTGGTATGGCTCCAGAACTGGCAGATGCACACACACTCTTCACAGTTCTAAAGTGACTGCACACTCTGAAGTTTCTCCCTCCAAGATTCTATTTATAGGGGGAACTGGCTCAAAGTGACCAGTGGAGCTCCCCCTAGGGGCTCGGGGTGAAACCAGGTGTTCTAAGGTGTTGTTGTGTTGTTTGGTGTTTTGTGAGTTTTGCTTTGCTGTTAACTCCAGTCGTGCCCTAAGGATTTCTGTGGTGCCCAACAGGTGCCAGGGTGCCACATTCCCCCTTAGTTAACCTCAGTTCTCCCGGCTGAGCAAAAAGTTCTTTTTACAACTTAACACTATACATTTTATAACTGTTAATTACAGAGTCTTAAAGAAAAACACAAAAATCACTAAAAAGGAAGGGAAAAATATGAAAAAGGTGAAAAGCAGTCCATACGGCACTAGTCCATCTGCCGCAGGCTGGAAAAAGTAAGTTCTGGTCACACAAGTCCTGTGACAATTGTCCAAAGTTTATGAAAAGGGGAAAAAGGTAAAGTCCACACATATTTAAACTTTATACATTCCCTACGGGTGTCTCTGCTTGGGAGGCCGGTACTACCCTTCTATACCCTACCAGGCGCTTTCTGTCCCCAACTTGATATACTTGGGACAGAGCCCAGTTCCTCCACCCTTCTGTACACTACTTTGTACAGGTTTTGAAAACTGGTTACTATTTACAAACACTTAGGGTACCTTTACACGCGGCTACATTTCTAGGGTGGCTACAAGTAACTTACTGGTTGCAGTGAAATCATGGAGAGATTATTCCATTTGTACACAGCAACAAGATAGAACCTTGTCTCCATGATTTCACTGCAACCAGTAAGTTACCTGTAGCCACCCTAGAAATGTAGCTGCGTGTAAAGGTACCCTTACAGGTACTATGATTCCACTACATTCTAAACCCATTCTCCAAGTTTGTTTGGGGCTTGTCCTAATGTACTACGTGTGGATCTGCGTAGTGTGGGTGTTTCCAAAGCTGTTGGTGTAGTGTACGAATGGTTGGGTAATTCTCTATTCTGTTTGGGTGTAATACCATAGTAAGTGCGAGTCTATCAACTGGACTGACCTCTGTAGGTAGTTGATTAGGAATGGCTTCTCTTACTGTGGGACTAGCAGGTTGACCGATTACAGGAATCTCAGGTTCCATAATAACAGGCTGCAATTCTTGCACTTGGACTTGTGGTTGGACTTGTTGAATTGGATTTGGTTGCTGATTTTCTACAGGCTGGTAGAAATGCATAACTGGTATGAGGAATGCATCACCGCATTGTGGCCAGTCAGCTGGTAAGTATTCAATGTCTGGAAGGACTAGATTTTCTTTTGTTTCTTCATCTATAGTTACAGCAGGGTAACTGGTTGCTTGTGGGATTAACTAGTGCTGGACATTTCTTTAAATGATCCCTTGAAACAGTTGTAATAGTATTCCCATTATCTTTACTGATAACGCAAGTTTTTGAGTTGTCATAGTGTGACGGCATAACGGTGTAGGGTATAGATTCCCAACTGTTATCCAATTTGTTGGTTTTTCGCTTTCTTTTTAGCACTAAGTCTCCTGTAGCTAAAGGTTCAGCTGAGGCGTGCTTGTTAAAGCTTTTTCTTGCTTGGTTCTACTGATTTCTAGGTTTCTTTCAACACTTTCTTGTACTTTCCTGTACTGTTCTTGGCATTGGCTGACCCAGTCTTCATCAGAAGAGTCTTCTGTGGGTTCAATGGCTCCCATCTGCAAATCAATAGGCAATTTACCTGGTCTTGCTCTCATCAAGTATGCAGGTGTATAGTTGGTTGAACTGACAGGTATGTGGTTGTAGATGTCCACGAGATCTGGAAGTTTCTCTGGCCATTGATTTCTCTCTTCAACTGGTAAGGTCTAGAGCATGTCAATGACTATGTGGTTCATCTTCTCACATAAACCGTTCGTCTGAGGATGATTAAGTGTTGTACGGATCTTCTTACACCCATATAGCCCTAAGAATTCTTGAAAGCAGAGCTGATTCAAAGGCTGGCCCTTGGTCAGTTAAGACTTGGTCTGGATACCCATGGGGGCGACAGAAGTAACTCTGGAACGCTTTGGCTGAGACTTCTGCAGTTAAATCCTTAACTGGAACGACTACCAGGAACCTTGAATAGTGGTCAACAATGGTGAGAGCATAAGTGTACCCGGTTCGACTTGGGGTAAGCTTCACATGGTCGAGAGCAATTATTTCAAGAGGTTTGGTGGTAACAATTGGCTGCAACGGAGCTTTCTGAGTTAGATGGTCTTTCCTTCGAAGGTGACATGGTCCACAGTTTTTACACCATTTGTCAATTGAGCCTCGCATACCGACCCAATAAAACCGATCTTTCAGGAGTCTCTCCAGCTTCTTCCATCCAAAGTGTCCGGCATCGTCATGGTATGCTTCAAGATCATTTGGACTTCAGTCTTGGGAACTACAATCTGCCAGATGAGTTCATGGGTTCTTGGATTGAGGTATCTTCTGCATAGTTTTCCTTGGTAGACAAACAACCTCCCTTTCTCCTTCCACAGGCGTTTAGCAGTTGATGAGGCATCAGAGTCCATGTTGGGGTGTTCTTGAGTGATTAGATCCCTTACCAGGCTGACATCTGGGTCATTGGCCTGAGCCTCCTTCCAGTCATGGTGAGGTAACGGATTCACGGTCCTCTCTACACGTGTCTGGTTTCTCTGATGACATGTTGCTGTACCCGAACGGTGGAAAGCAGGTAGTTCAATTTCTTCCAGGTTTTCTATGTCTTCTCCCTCTTCAGGAAGGTGGGCATTCGGGACAGGGCATCAGCATTGCCGTTCTTGTGACCTGCCCGGTACTTTACAGTGAAGTCGTAGTTAGAGAGTCTTGCTACCCAACGCTGTTCGAGGGCTCCCAGCTTTGCAGTCTCTAAGTGTGTTAGAGGGTTATTATCTGTGAAAGCTGTGAACGGGGCGGATGCCAGGTAATGCTTGAAACGCTCTGTGATTGCCCAGACCAGGGCCAGGAACTCTAGCTTGAAGGAGCATGTAGTTCTCCGGGTTCCTCTCTGTGGGACGGAGTTTTCTGCTGGCTTAGGCTATCACCTTCTCCTTGCCCTGCTGACGTTGAGATAGGACTGCTCCTAAACCTTCATTGCTTGCATCGGTGTACAGTAAAAACGGGAGATTATAATCAGGGTAGGCCAGGATTTCTTCTCCAGTCAAAGCATCTTTTAACATTTGAAAGGACTGTTCCTGTTCTGGGCCCCAGTAGGAACGGGGGTCCCCTGATTTTGCCGTTTTTGGATTAACCTACTAAGAGATCTTGCATGGGTGCGGCTATCTTGGTATAGCCTTTGATGAATCGTCGGTAGTACCCGACCAGTCCTAGAAATTGACGTACCTCTTTGTGTTGGTTGGTGCTGGCCAGTCCTTGATGACGGTTACTTTATCCGGATCCGGTGCTACGCCTTCAGCGCTTACCACATGTCCTAGGTATTGGACCTTGGGTTTCAGCAGGTGGTACTTGGACGGTTTTAGTGTCATCCCGTACTTGGACAGTGACTCGAACACTTCACTCAGGTGCTGGAGGTGATCTTCATAGGTCTGAGAGTATACAATGACATCATCAAGGTATAACAAGACAGTCTCAAAGTTTTTGTGGCCCAGACAACACTCCATAAGTCTCTAAAATGTCCCTGGGGCGTTGCACAACCCGAATGGCATACTGTTGAACTCGCATAAGCCCATAGGAGTAGTGAAGGCTGTCTTCTCACGATCCTCCTCTGCAACGGCAACCTGCCAGTACCCACTAGTAAGATCTAATGTGGAGAAGTAGTTGGCAGATTTGAGTGCAGCTAGTGACTCTTCTATGCGTGGTAACGGGTATGCATCTTTGTGTGTGACTTTGTTGACTTGCCTATAGTCTACGCACATCCTCATACTACCATCTTTCTTTTTAACCAGGACTAGTGGTGCGGCCCAGGGACTACAGCTATCCCTAATGACTCCTGCATTCTTCATGTCCTGAAGCATCTCTTTTGCTTTTTGGTAGTGAGTGGGTGGTATAGGCCTGTACCTTTCTTTGATAGGTGCATGGTTGTTTGTTGGGACATGATGTTGTACCCCTTTAATCCTCCCAAAGTCAAGTGGGTGTTTGCTGAACACTTGCTCATACTCCCGAACTACCCGGTATACTACATTTTTCTGATGAGAGGGTGTATTGTCAGTTCCTACACTGAGTTCTTGACACCATTTCTCTAAAGGTACCGTCACACAGGACATATCGCCGGCGATATTGCCGGGGATCGCGGGAGCGCGCATCCCTGACAACATCGCCGGTGAGATGTCACACTGAGCAACTTACCGGCGATGTCGCCGGCTAGTTGCCGCGGCTATCGCTTGCTGGGTTGCCCAGCAACCCAGCGAGCGATAACCCGCAATGTTGTAGATAGGCGGAATCGCCCGTAACATTGCGGGTTGCCGCGTTACACAGGGCGATCAGGCAGAATCGCCTGAGCAACATCGCCAGGTTTCCCAACATGGTTGGGAAACCTGGCGATGTGACTCAGGCGATTCATCGCCTGATTATCGCCCTGTCACACGCGGCAATTCGCCGGCGATGTCGCCGCAACCTGGCCACGCCCCTCGGTTGCCGGCAACATCGCCTGCGATATCTCCCCGTGTGACGGTACCTTATCTGATCTTTGGAGTGAAGGGGTTCATCAGTGACTGTTTGGGCTGAGGATTTTACATCAATTACAGCATCATCTTTTACCTGGTACAGTTTTGCGACAGTTGCATATCTTGGCAGTCTGACTTCATCATCACCATAATTTAATATGCGTACGGGGACTCTCCCCTTTCTTACGTCGACTAACCCTCTAGCTGTCAAGAGCGTAGGACTACTATCGGACATTACAGGTTCTACTACAGCTTGGTAGTCCTGCCCTCTGAGGCCTATGGCTGCTCGACACCAGATCATCATTTCACTTCTGGGTGGTACCACAATTGGAATGGGATCTGTGACCCTCACTTTGTCAATTTCACCATTTGACAATGTTACCTGTTGTTGATACACCAGAGCTCTGATCTGCTTTTGGATAGCCCTCTTTTCTCTGGGTTTACCGGCTTCAGCACTCTGTTGGAGTAAAAACAACACTTCATCGAGGCATTTGATCATGACATTGGTACCCAGTATTACATATGGATCCTTGTTATTAGGCTTATCCTGAACCACTAAGATACCCTGGTTCTTCAGCTGCACCCTCCCCACCTTTACTGTAGCTTCCCATTGTCCCTCTATTGTAACTAGCATACCATTAGTGGCTTCAACGTTCCAATCGGGGTTAGGGGGTTCTAGCTTAACATCGGGCCAGAACTGCTTGTAAAGGGTACTGGGAATGGATGTCACCTGGGATCCAGTGTCTATCAAGGCGGATATAGCGATGCCATCGATGACGATTGGTAAGTATGGACAGTCCCCCACATACTTGTGTTCCCAGTTGGTGGTTGGGCCTGTACAGTCTACTCCTGGGGTTGGCCCTTCTCGCCCAGGGGTCGCTCGTTTAAATGACGAGACTGTGAAGTACGTCCTCCTAAGTCGTTCTGCTGACTGTTGCGGCGTCTGTCAGGACTGCGGCGGTCTGCAGGTTTTCCTCGCGGCGGCTGTGTCTTTCTCCTCATCCACGGGACGTCGTCAGGGCTGTCGGCAAGTAGAATCTTGTCCGATGACCTTGCATCTGTCTTGGGTCTTCTCCCAGCTTGTAGCTTGGCCACGTATTTCATCAGCTGCTCGACATTAGCACACAGTTGCTCAAACCGGTCAGGTGTTACAGTCTGTGCGCTGGACTGAATCGCAGGGATTGGAGATGCTGCTGCCGGCACGGAAGGGGTGTCAGCATACTGCTGCTGCTGTGAAGCGGGATCAGGTACTTCAGCGAGCCGTTGTCCCCAAACTGTTAAGTCTCTCAAGGTATCAAACTCTGCGCCAGGATTATGTATGGACCACCAGCTTGCTTGCTTTCTATCCTCAGACAGTTTAAGGCCCACAATAAATTGTCCAATTAACGCTTTGTTTTCATCTCTGACACCATCAGGATCAACTTGCTTTAACAGTCTGAATGCTTCTTGCAAGCGCAGTGAATAATCGAGGACACTTTCTTGTGCCCCTTGGTTACAACGATAGAATGACAGTCTTAATTCAGCTTCAGCATGGCGCTCAAAAACCCGGGTTAATTTAGCGAATATCTGCTCCACAGATTCCTGAGTTTCTACAGGCCAGCTGCGGCTCTGCAGTTCAGCTGCGCCCGTTAACTGTCCCATAATAACTGAAGCTCTTTGCTTACCGGTCATAGGGTACATGTCCAGCGTCTGGCATATCTTCCTCTGGAAGTTCTCCAAGGTACTGGGTACACCGCTGTACTTAGGTAACCAGGTCGCATTAGGAATGTAGGGTAGAGACATCGGCATAATCGGAGCAGGTTGCGGTGGCATACCGCCGGCTTGTTGCTGTCCATCAAGAGGTATGTTTTGAGGTACCGCTTGGTTTAGCGGGGATACCGCGTTGTTGGGAACCGGGTTACTCATGGTCGCTCCCCCTTAGTTAAGAGTAGCCTTTCCCTCGGTTTCAAACGGAAGTGTCGGCCTCGCGGTGAGGAGTGAAGCACCACGGGAGTTTCCGGTTCCTGCTGCGTCCGGAGGAAGTCGTCAGAGCGTGGGGGCAGGGCCAATCTTCGCGCCCTCTGCACAGTCACGCCCCTTCTTTTCCTGCCTTTTCGCGCAGCAATGGCGGTTCAAATTTACAGTTCGAAATTTACAGTCAATAAATAGCACACAATACCAGTGATAACGGGCCTGCTCGAATCCTGTTCGTGATGCCAAATTCTGACTCACCGTAGCCAGGGGTACACGGAGCGGGCGTTGATTCTCCTCCAGTCACGAAATTGCGCCTACAGTGGTGTAGGCCCGGTGGTCCAGATCAAAAGGGTAAATGGCGGAACAGTAGGAATGATTTGTCTTCGTGACGCCACCTGCGGGTGTTCTGGTAACTTTACCAGCACTGCTAGGTCTCCAGGGGATGGTAGGCAGCAAGTTGGGATGCTCCCCACAGGATGAGCGGGAGTCCCCGGAGCCGGGAGCTGCGCAAGATGTTGTGAGACAGCTGCGGGATGCTGCGCGCCAAATTCAGGAGTAACGCACAACCACACAAAGTCTCTTTTAGGTACCTTTACTGGGTGGTAATCAGGTACACTCGGACCGGGATAGTGAAGTCGGCACTTCTGGAGGTTCACAGCAAGCAGTGTTAGGCTTCCTTTCTCTAGTTCTCTGATTATGGTCGAGTGGATGTGGAATCCAGCCGGACCGGGCAGTGTGTTCAATGGAACTTGCTTCACCTGGTAAACAGCACTGAGGGCACTGTAAAAGGGTCTGAGCAGGATCAGTACTCTTCCCTGGGCTCTCGTGGGTAGGTGCATCAGGTGGAACAGGTGGCTAAACCTCCTGTTAATGGTAATGGTTCTCTGTGATGGCTGGGTAGCTCTCACAGCCTCGGTTCCAGTAACCGGTTAGTATGGAAAGAGTCAGAATAACTCTGTGTTCCTTGAGAGGTGCTTCTCCTTTCCTATTACCCCAATTGCAAGGGTTTCCTCACTGGCAAGTGTGCTGGTTCTGGCCTGGTATGGCTCCAGAACTGGCAGATGCACACACACTCTTCACAGTTCTAAAGTGACTGCACACTCTGAAGTTTCTCCCTCCAAGACTCTATTTATAGGGGGAACTGGCTCATAGTGACCAGTGGAGCTCCCCCTAGAGGCTCGGGGTGAAACCAGGTGTTCTAAGGTGTTGTTGTGTTGTTAGTGTTTTGTGAGTTTTGCTTTGCTGTTAACTCCAGTCGTGCCCTAAGGATTTCTGTGGTGCCCAACAGGTGCCAGGGTGCCACACTTAGACTGTGAGCTCACGCAGACGAAGTTCTCTCCCCTCCTCTACCTGTATGACTTGATTGTCCACATATACTGTACTTGTCCTTGTCTGTCCTTTATCATATGTAAAGCGCCATGGAATCTAATGGTGCTATATAAATAAATAATAATAATAATAATTTCCTGGTAAAAAACTGTTTAGGGCTGTATTTCCTATTGCCAGTGCAGGTAAAATAAGCAACTACTTACTGCCAACCCCTGCTGCCTGGTGTTTGCTTCACTTGCAATTAAAAATACAGGGGAGCCCTATTTTTTTTTATTATTTAAATAAGTAATTAAAAAAAAATTGGCGTGGGCCAATATTGGCGAGGGCCATATTTTCTATTGCCAGACAACGTAACCCAGGCAGCTGGGGGCTGGAATTCTCAGCGTTGTAAAGCCCCCATGCTGAAAATTGCAGCCAGCAGCCACCCCAGAATTGGTGCCTCTATCAAAGATGCCCAAACTGGCGGTTACCCCGCTCTGCCAGCTGCCCTGGTTGCGGTGGCAGGCTGGATAATAAAGGGGTTGATGTCATTCTTTTTTGGCAGCTGACATCAAGCCCTATTACTAATATCAGTCACCAGTATGTCAGCCGGCCATTAATAATACTTTCGGTAAAAAGAAAAAAAAACACAACACAGAGAGAAATCCTTTATTACATACAAAATAGACCGAAGCACCTCGTTATCCACTTTATTAGCTCCCATCATGTTCCCCTCCAACATAATCCTGGAATTACTGTAATCTTGCAGTGGAGCAGTGTGATGCGTCACCTGAGTGTCCAAAGATTGTGACCGCATGAGTAAGTGAGCATGTATGTATATGTGTGTGTATGTATGCGTATGTGTGTGTATGTGTGTATATGTGTGTGTGTGTGGCACCCCTGCGGGGGATTGCCACAGGTTCCACCAGTGCAAAGAACGACTAGCACCTTGGTCAGCTCAGCACACACCACCTTCCACCCGAGACCTGAAGGGGGAGCTCAACCGGCTGCATTAAGTCAGTTCCCCTTTAAGAACATCCAGGTTGAGGGGGGGAGTCAGTTAGTCCCAGGAGCTAGTTTCAGTTGGAGTAAAGTTCCTGTGAGGAGAAGAAAGAAAGAGGAAGCAGAGCTGCTGGTCTCTTGGGAAAGATTCAGGCCAGGACCAGGGACGACTGACTGCTGTGCACACCCCAGGGAAGGGGCCGGAGGCAAGTGGAGGAGACAGGGAACTGAGAGAAGGGAATAATTTTGTAAAGCCCTTTAGTACACAAGGACACTGGAGTCCAACGCTGCCAGCCTGCAGAGCTACAGTGAAAGCCCTGCGTACTTGTGGCACCCTGGCACCTTGTTGGGCACCACAGAAATCCTTAGGGCACAATTGAAGTAAGTAACAGCAAAGCAAACTCACAAAACACCTAACAACACTACAACACCTTAGAATACCTGGTTTCACCCCGAGCCTCTAGGGGAAGCTCCACTGGTCACTTTAAGCCAGTTTCCCCTATAAATAGAGCCTTGGAGGGAGAAACTTCAGAGTGTGCAGTCACTTCAGAACTGTGGAGAGTGTGTGCAGTCGCTACAAGAGCTGCCAGCCTGTGTATAACCTCCATCCTATGAGGGACACACTAGGCCCCACCAGCCAGCTAGTAAGTGAGGAAATCCCTGCAACTGGGATAAGAGGAAGAAGGAGAACACCTCTCAGGAAAACAGAGTTATTCTGACTCTTTCCTTAATAACCGGTTACTGAACCGAAGCTGTGAGAGCTACCAGCCATCACAGAGAACCAGCTTACAACCACAGGGAGTCTAGCCCCCTGATCCACCTGAAGCACCTACCAGCGAAAGCCCAGGGAGGAAGGTAGAATTATCATCACCCTTTTACAGTGCCCTCAGTGCTGATAAGCAGGTGAAGCAACTGCTTGCTGTGAACCTCCAACAGTGCTGACTTCACTAACCCGGTCTGGCGTACCTGATTACCTCCAGTAAAGGTACTAAAAAGACTTTGGCGTGTCTGTGTCTGACTCCTGGCCTAACAGCAGCACTACCGCAGCTGCCTCACAACATCTTGCGCAGCTCCTGGCTCCGGGGACTCCCGCTCATCCTGTGGGGAGCGTCCCATCTTGCTGCCTAACATCCCCCGGAGACCAAGCAGTGCTGGTAAAGTTACCAGAACACCTGCAGGTGGCGTCACGAAGACAAACTACCCCTACTGTTCAGCCATCCCCCCTATTGATCTGGACCACCGGGCCCCGCAGCCGCAGGCGCAGTTCCGTGACAAGAGGAGAGTCAAAGCCTGGACGTGAACACCCGGTCACGGTGAGTCATACTCAGGAGGAGTTCAACCCTGAGGGAATAAGGCAAGAGACACTAAACTGACCAAGCATAGGACCAGGGGCCACAAGAGAAACGGGGACCCCGCAGAAGGACCACATTGTCAGCTTAGGACTAAGACTAAAGAAGAAGAAGTGGTGGGTTCAGGCTCAGGCAGGACTCATCCCACACTGTAAAGCACAGACACAAAGGAGGCCTCATAACTTTCTAAGGTGGAAGTCCCAAATTGCACCGGGAACCTGGTTATTACTCTGGACTGTACCTGTTACGTTATCACCAGTAAAAGGTACTGAAACAACAACCCCAGTGTGTCTGTGTGCCTGTCTAACTGTCACAATTCACCACTGTGCCAGAAAGGACTTGATTACTGCCCTCCCTCATCATCTTCCTTCATCACTGCCCTCCCTCACCATCTTCCTTCATCGCTGCCCTGAGGTAAAGCTCTACCTGTGGGTAGCTGTTCCACACTCTGCTGCACCCACCATCACCTCAGCGGCCGGCTTGCAGCGCCGGTACCATATTACCGGAAACTACAGGTGGTGTCATGATCCCCTGTAAATAACCCCCTTTTCCCATCATCAACATCCCCTTCAAATGATCACCAGGGCACGGCACCGGGATCCCGTCCACCCGTGACTCCCTATTCAGCTGACCCGGTGGCCGGTACCCCCTTAGCCCTGGCCGCATCATGTGTCCCCGTCGTGTCATGTGATATGCTGCGTTGTGTATATGTGTGTATACATATGTATGTGTGTATATATGTGTATATTTGTGTGTGTGTATATATGTGTATATGTATGTGTGTATATATGTGGACCCGCTGCATCACATGACCTGCCTCATGTGTGTACATGTGTGTATATGTGGAATCAGTGTGTATAGGTGGAGTGAGTGTGTATATGTGGAGTCAGTGTTTATATAAGGAGTGAGTCTGTATATGAGGAGTGAGTGTGTATATCTGGAGTATGTATATGAGGAGTGTGTATATGTGGAGTGAGTCTGAATATGAGGAGTGTATATATATGAGAACTGTGTGTATATGAGGAGTGAGTATGTATATGTGTAGGGAGTGTGTATATGTGGAATGTGCGCACCATATGGAGTGTGTGTGCTTGTAGAGTGTGTGCATCAAGTGACCCACCACATCACACCAGTCCTTGTGGGCTGCTTGAAGTGGGTGGCAGTAAGATCTGTCAGGGATGAGAGCGGGGAGGTGACACCGGGTGGACTGCTTGAGGTAGGCAGGGGTGACACCAGGCAGACTGCCAGGAGTGGTTGGGGGCGACAATGGGCAAACAGCTGGAAGCGGGTGGAAGGGAGCATGCACCACCAGGCTGCAGTCAGTAGGGTGCAGCGGGTTCCTGCTGTCGGTGAAACCACTAGTGGTCTGCCATATTTTCACATCCATCACTTGGGTGTGGAAATATGGCTGCGTACCAGAAGTCAGATGCACATGATACGGGGACATCTGGATAGAAGTCGGGAACAAACGGGACAGCGCGATTATGTAAGTAGATGTAAAAATGGACTGTGGTCCCTCCCTCTCACCTTAGCGAATCATCTAGATAGCTTCTCATGGACAGGGTGCTGTAGTCTGAGCTACTTGAGCTATTGCTTCTCTGCCCTCATTCCAATTGATGTCACTGACGCAAGTTAAGGTTTTAATACTAGAGTAGACCGTCCTGATGGGTAAATCTTGTTGCAGTAGAATGGCTTTTATACTTCGTGAATAAAAAGTGTTAACCAAGTACCCTATGTTAGTAAAATGTACTATTATTTACTTATTTACTTTGTTGTATAGTATATGCTTTTGTTTTTCTCTTGGGTTTTATTTGTCAAATGAACACAATGTGAACGTGCTCCTAATGCATATATGCAAAATTGTGCTCTGACTCATTTTTGGTGTTTTTATACTTTCCTCTAATATGTATAGGCACTTTTAGTGATTGCAACTAGTGATCAAGAAATAGGAAAACCTGGTTATATCATTTCAATCTAATTAATAGAAATTTGTTTGTTTTACACATTCTTAATGATGGGATAGCCTTTTTGACCTAACTTTTTTCATCCAACAACAACAATTATGTGGCGAGTGACTTGAATTTTTTGTTGGGGTTGGCAACTCTTTATTTTTATAGGAAAAGATGCACATGCCTTCCCAGCCTGCCTTGATTCATCTCTGCCAGCTGGCTGGACTAAAGAGAGCTGAATTAATATCATTTACTTTGTCTGCTCCCGTGCTCTATGACTCAGCAGGGCTGATATCTCCCTTGGCAAGACCAAGATCAGACACTGTATCTCTCCGTATAGAACGTCGCTGCCAAGAGCACTGAGCTTCGATATTACTAACAGAGAAAATTGGACTATCTAGCCCAAAAAATAAAGTCGTGTCTAGTTTGTTGCCGATTAATACCGATGCTCTTTCTTCTAAAAAAATTACGTTTTATACAATTTCCTCAAATATGTATTTCTCGCACGTAATATTGCTTCATATCACTGCCTGCAATTCTGTAAAATCAATAACTTGTATGAAGTTCTATACTATAATTTTAACCATAACACAAAACTTTCATCCCTAAAAGATAAGTGATTAAAACATTCTTTTATTCTATGCAGCAGATGAAATAAGTATTGAACACATAATCAATTTTCTAAGTAAATATATTTCCAAAGGTGCTATTGACATGCCATTTCTCACCAGATGTCGGTAATAACCAATCCAGTCCATACAGGCAAAGAGATCAAACTATAGATGTCAACAAATTAAGTTATTTGTAACAATGAGAAATGACACAGGAAAAAAATATTAAACACTCTTACTGAAATGAATTTAATACTTTGTATAAATATATTTGATGTTTCATTGTTATAGAGCTGTGTCTGTTAGGGACTCATGCGTCCACATGTATCTCCATCTTACTGTATATTGTCATAGCTGTGTCATTTGATACACCCAGGACTCATTTGTGCTATTTGCATTCTTATAATTATACCGCTTAATTTACCTGTTGCCAACAAACAATTTAGACCACAAAAAACAGTCTGCAACATAAAGAAAGTTGTCCTTACAATATATGTTAGGCGGCCGTCACACGCTGAGATATCGCTAAAGATATCGTAGACGATGTTAAATTTGCATATCGTCCGAACGACGCGCAAAATCGCTCATCACGACGCTACACCCACAGACATCGCTCAGACGATTCCCGATCCACCCATCCAGCGATCGTCTGAGAGATGCAGTTATCAGCAGTGGACATCGTTCAGCTAAAGTCACACAGAAATCTCCTAAACGATGTGGGAGCAAATGTGGGCGTTATTGGAGCCCATAGGCGTGGTACATGGGCTCCAAGCTGCGCCCCTCACTACACCATTGGTGCTCAGTACTGCGTCCTCATTGGGTCAGATGTCCTTTGAAACATGGCGGCCTCATCCCCACAATGTCCTGTGATATTGATCGTAATGTATATGTGTGCTGTAGCACATAACTAAATTGCAATGGGCAAAACGTACAGCCGCGTTATGTGTGCCGCGCCCGCCAACATTGTGTGGGTATATGACAAGGTGGACACTATATAGCAGGGTCGGGGACCACGCAGAATCGATTATCAAGTTGACGCAATTGGGTGCACAGTTCGGAGATATTGTGCAGCCGACGCCTATGTGTGGTGCTGAAGACAGAGCTTTCAAAATGGCGCCCTGTGAGGGCAGCCAATGGCAACGCATCATCTTCCACCAATGCGAGCTAGTGGTGAAGCAGCCAATCCGAAACCATTTCGTTGCACGAATCACCACTGAGGAGGTCAGGCAATAGGAAACTCCTGACACGCCTACGTGATGGATTTTGCCATCGCTGAAATCACACGTTTCGTGTGATGTCGGGAATTTACACGTGTCGATTGTGCGTATTTAATTGGCCGATATCGTCAGATCTGAGAACCGAACCTCAGATCACGATTTAGAGATTTAATCAGATATCGCTCGTCGTATCTGGCCGTCACACGCACAGACATCGCTTACGCGATGTTTAATCTGCCGCTTTCAAGCGATATCTTGCACGATATCTCAGCGTGTGACGGCCGCCTTAGTGATTTGGCCAGTGGCCAGAATGAGCCCCTCCTGTATAAACAATCATCAAAATCAAGCAAGGAAGGAGGTTTCAGGCCCTTTTGTACAAAATATGTATCAAAGTCACCCATGCTATGTTTAATTAATGAATTTATTAAAGTAAAGGCAACATACACATAAGAAATCCATTTCATAGCACATATATAAAAAAGATACATATACACAATACATTTATTTCATAAAGTGATCAGCATTTATAGTGACATTGTGACGCTAAAATTCCAAGTATGATGGTATATGGGGCACCCGGACACCTTATCCCCCATTTGATATGGGTAAGTGCAGAGGTTGTGGGAGGACGGAGCTCTGTATATTCATACTCTGAATACTGTGTATTTCATGCTAAAACTACATAGGGGAAGATTGAATGTATTACTTCCATTTGGGTGGATGAACTGTGGTGCTAGTGACATTGGACATATTGTCCTGCGCTGCTCCACAGGGCTCCACACATTGGGATGAAGAATACTTGCTAGTCGATCTTTCCCTATCCCCTATGGGATGAATTACCATTACTACACTATACACATGATACATGGAGTAATTGCGGATCTACTAACCATATACCTCTGTTGATTTACCCCATATCTATATAGAAGGGGCTATAGCATCCTACTTGGAATTTTAGCGTCACAATGTCACTTGCAATGTTGCCTTTACTTTAATAAATTCATTAATTAAAGATAGCATGGGTGACTTTGATATATTTTTTGTACAAAAGGGCCTGAAACCTCCTTCTTTGCTTGGTTTTCACAAAAAACAGTCTGCTTATTTGGAAGACAGAGAAGGTTTATACTGTATGTTAGATTACACACTGTGTCATTGTGTAAGAAGGCAGAACACAACCGCCAATAACTCTGCAGTGAGATTTGAGCAGGGTGTCATTAGATCTCATGCAGGAGTAATCTGGAAAAGACAAGTTACCAATCTCAGTACAGGGAGATTACAAATTGGTTTAGCACAAAGGATGAGCGAGCCAGACTTTAACACCTTAACGACGGTCCACTGTAAAAAAAACGGCGGCATTACAGGGTCCTTATTCTATTTTGACGTAAAAATAAGTCAGAAAAGAAAAGGCTGCAGTGCCCCCCAGTGTCCGAAAATCTCCAAGGTTTCAGCCACTGGGAGTAGCTGAGACCCTGCAGATTATGGATTGAGCTGGTTTTTACCGATACCGGCCATGCGATCACGGTTATACACCGTTCACCCATGTATAACCGTGATCACATAAATATACATAAATAAATGATTTCTCTGTCATGCCACAGGATCAAACCTGTGGCATGACAGAGAAATATCTGTCCCTGTTCTCCGGTACCGGTACACAGCCCATCGGTACCGCTACACAGTCCTCCTAAAATGGAGCCGCAGGGCTGGCAGCCACCTGCAGTGGATTCCTCTCTGATGTGACATGTCACCCTGCCTCCAGGTCCCCTCAGTACCATCCTCCAGCTCCGGTCCTCACCCAGTCCAGTCCTCACCCGCTCTGGTCCTCACCCGCACCCGCCGCCATCATCATCATCTCCCTCCATCTGACAGCTCAGATGGGAGGGGGTTGATCCGACCCTCGGTCATCCCCCCGGTCATCCCCGCATACTTACCGGCCGGGATCTTCTCTGTGTCCTGCCCCCTGCGCCTCTTTTTCCTGCTCTGTCGGGTGCATGCACAAACAGATCAGAAATTGCTCTGTCTGCCAGGGGGATGACCTGCCATGACCTTACTGTGGTCATGGCAGGTCATGATCCTTGGTTCACACAGGGGTCAGTTGTGATCGCATGATAGATCATCAAGGATCATGACCTGCCATGACATACCTGCCACAGTAAGGTCATGGCAGGTCATGATCCTTGGTTCACACAGGGTCAATTGTGATCCCATCGTTACAACTGACCCGTGTGAACCAAGGATCATGACCTGCCATGACCTCAGTAAGGCCATGATGGGATCACAATTGATCCTGTGTTTCCCAAGGATCGTGACCTGTCTTGACCTCACTAAGTTCATGACCTGTCATCCCCCTGGCAGTGTACCTGCTCTTATAGCATATGGGGGATACCCCCATATGCTATAAAACTGAAAATCCTCACAGGACAGTTCACTGGACTACATCGGACATCACCGCCCACTGGACTACGTCGGACGTCAAAGAATAATAAAGATGGGGTCTGAGTTGGGTTTGTGTTTTTTTTCTAATAAAAATATCTTTCTCTGTGTTGTGTCTTCTTTACAATTTAGTAGAGATTCCTAATGGTTCGGTGTAATATTGGCCATACATTATGAATGACTTAGTGCCAGCAGCCAAAAAGCTGGCATTAACCCCTTCTTTCCCAGTCTGCCATCGCTACATGGCAGCTGGAAGAGCTGAATACAGCACCAGAAAATGGCGCTTCTATGAATGTGCCATTTTCTGGGGCAGCTGTGGACTGCAATTCGCTGTGGGGCTCTCCATACTCAACATGGTGTCCGCTAACAATTGGAGCTAATTTTTCATTCAAATCGTTAGCGGACACCATGTCGCGTATGGAGAGCCGCTGTGTGCCTAAATATTAGAGCTCCCCCACAAGTGACCCCATTTTGGAAACTAGACCCCCCAAGGAACTTACATAGATGGATGGTGAGCACTTGGAACCCCCAGGTGCTTCACAAATTAATCAGTAAAGATGAAAAAAATAACATTTTTGTGAAAAAAAAGTACTTTTCATTTTTATGGATCGATTTGTGAAGCACCTGGGGGTTCAAAGTGATCACTATGCATCTAGATACGTTCCTTGGTGGGTCTAGTTTCCAAAATGGGATCACTTGTGGGGGAGCTCCAATGTTTAGGCACACAGGAGCTCTCCATATGCGACATGGTGTCCGCTAACAATTGGAGCTAATTTACCATTCAAATTGTTAGTGGACACCATGTAGCGTATGGAGAGTCCACGTGTGCCTAAACATTGGAGCTCCCCCACAAGTGACCCTGTTTTGGAAACTAGACCCCCCCAAGGAACTTATCTAGATGCATAGTGAGCTCTTTGAACCCCCAGGTGTTTCACAAATTGAGCCGAAAAATTGAAAAAGTCCTTTTTTTTCACAAAAAAAGTTCTTTTGGCCTCAATTTTTTCATTTTCACATGAACAACAGGATAAAATGCATCCTAAAATTTGTTAGGCAATTTCTCCTGCTTACACTGATATCTCATATGACATCATAAACCACTGTTTGGGCGTACGGCAAGGCTCGAAAGGGAAGGAGTGCCATTTGACTTTTTGATTGGAAAATTAGCTCCCAAAGTCAAATGGCGCTCCTTCCCTTCTGAGCCCTGCCGTGCGCCCAAACAGTGGTCTATGACCACATATGAGGTATCAGTGTACTCAGGAGAAATTTCCCAAGAAACTTTAGGATTCTTTTTATCCTATTGCCCATGCGAAAATGAAAAAATTGAGACTAAAAGAACATTTTTGTTGGAAAAATTAAAATGTACATTTTTTCCTTCCATTTTGCTTTAGCTCCTTTAGAGCACCTGAAGGGTTAATTCTTCTTGAATGTAATTTTGAGTAGCTTGAGGAGTGCAGTTTTTGGAATGGTGTCAATTTTGGGTGTTGTCTATCTTGTACGCCCCTCAAAGGGACTTCAAATGTAATGTGGTCACTAAAAAAATGGTTTTGTAAATTTTGCTTGAATAATGAGAAATTGCTGATGAACTTTGAACCGTTATAACTTCCTAACCAAAAACTTTTTTTTTTCCAAAACTAGAGATGCTGTTAAAAGATCTGGGTCGGCATGAGAGGTTACATTGAGAGATGGTATAAGAACTGTGGACCGTGTCACCTGAGAAGAAAAGACCAGCAAAGCCAAAAAGCTCCATTACAACCAATTGTTACTAAGAAGCCTCTAGAAATTGTTGCCTTGGATCATGTCAAGTTAACGCCTAGCAGAACAGGGTATGCCTATGCTCTTACCATGGTTGATCACTACTCTAGGTTCTTAGTTGTAACACCAGTTAAGGATTTAACTGCAGACGTAGCAGTCAAGACCTTCCAGAATTGCTTCTGTCGACCACACGGGTACCTAGACCAGGTACTAACAGATCAAGGTTCCGCCTTTGAATCACAATTATTCCAAGAGTTCCTAGGATTGTATGGTTGTAAGAAGATCAGAACTACACCATATCATCCACAAAACAAATGGTCTTTGTGAGAAAATGAACAACATTGTCATCGACATGTTAAAAACTTTACCACTTGAAGAAAGGAATCAGTGGCCAGAAAAACTACCTGACTTAGTGGATATCTACAATCATATCCCTGTAAGTTCTACTAACTACACACCAGCATACTTAATGCGAGCAAGACCTGGAAAACTCCCAATTGACTTGGAGATAGTAACTGTAGAACCAAAACAAGATGCTTCAGAAGAAGACTGGAAATATCACCGTCTACAACAGTACAAGAAAGTTCAGGAATTTGTGGAAAAGAACAGAAGTGAACAAGAGCATGACTTCAACAAACATGCCACAGCTGAACTCTTGTTACCAGGTGAACTAGTTCTAAAGAGAAGGAGAAGAAGAAGCTAGATGACCAGTGGGAATCTGAACCCAACACTGTGATGCAATCTAACTTTGACAACTCAAAAACTTGCGAAATTAGCCGAGATGAAGGTCGAACAACCTCAACAGTATCAAGAGATCATCTCAAGAAATGCCCTGACCAACTGAAATCGCCAAAAGTAACTTGTCCATTAACAACAGTTACAAAAATAAGACAAAGAGTAATTCATACTGAACTTGGAGATTTCCCAGAGGACTGGCCTCAATACAACGGAGCAGTCATAGTGACAGTGCTCTCATTTTATCAACCAGTAGAAAATCAACTTCCAGTTCAACCTGTAGAAGAACCAGAACCAATACCAGAACCAAGAAGACCAGTAGAATCCATTCAAGTATAAGAAGAACAGCCTGTTGTACCGGAACCAGAGATTCCTACAATTGGTGAACCTGCTAATCTTACAGTAAGACCAAGGCTTGGCAGACAGTTACCTACCTTACCACCTCAAAGAGAAGTTAGTACACATGAAACACCTAGTCCACGTAGGTCATGTCATAGTACCCGAGAACAGGCCCCATCTAGGTATGGAGAGTGGGTATAAAATGTAACCGTATCACAGTAACTTATGTAAATAGACAGTAAATAGTAGTGTATAGAAGGGTGGAGGAACTGGGCACAGCCCCAAGCATATTAAGTTGGGAATATAAAGTGCCTCGGGTAGAGAGAAGGTGAGACCCGGCCTCCTAAGCAGAGACACCCATAGGGAAACTGTATAAAGTGTAAAGTATGCTAACCCTTCATGTGTTCAAAGCCATCAGTGACTTTACTGCTGGACAGGGATGGGCGAGTCTACTTTCTAGGACTCGTTACTCGGCGAGTAGTAAGGGACTCGCAGGACTCGGTACTCTGCGAGTTTCCCAGCGATTACTCGCACAGTAACGAGTCCAATGCAAGTCAATGGCAATCCTAGTTTTGTCAGAGTTTACTTTTTGTCACTCGCTAGACTCGCTATATCACATCGCTATGTAGCTTGAATCTCCCCAAATCGTTTAAACAATCGCACCGCTTCACGGATACCCGCTGTCAGCAGCGAGTCTGAGCGAGTCTGAGCGAGTCTTAGCGATTCTGAGCGAGTCTACGAATCCGAGTCCTGTATACTGTATTCGGGACTCACGAATACAGAATCTGTTATGTTCCGACAAAGCTTCCGAGACAGCCTAGCGTGTTAGGTCAGAAAACTTGTGAAGATGGACAAGCATGTTAGCCAATTATATTCAGTAATGCCACAGCCATGTTGGTTGTGGCAGGACTATGATTGGCTTCTGTCCATCGTGATGCCTATGTCATGTACGAGAGGCGAGGCTGTATATAAGCCTTGCCACTGCCATTTTCTCCACATTCCTGTGAGATCTGACCTAGTGCAGGGTGAGGTAGATGCTTTAGCAGATCATAGTGAGTGTCAGTCAGTGTAGGGAAACTTAAAAATTCCTTATATTTAACCCAAACAGCTCTTCTGAGAGCTCCCAGGAGGACAGAGGAGTACTGTGTAGAGGACTGTAGGCAGGCAGGCAGGTAGGGAGGTGCAGCCTTACAGTGCACACAGGACCGACCTCATAGCTTAGCTTACTCACTCAGCTGTCCTAATAGCTGAAGTCAGAGGCTTAGCTGAGGTACTATTTCCTATTTTTTTGCACCTGATAGATTTTGGGTCATAATAACCCCTTCAGTTTTCTTTTCTCTGTGGCAGACCAGTGCGTTGCTGCTCTCCTAGCTGCAAATAGCACGTACGCCACCTACTTGTGTGACTACTTGTGCGCACTTAATAATTTTTGCAGGGGCACTTAATAATTTTTACAGGGACTAGTGTGCTGCTACACAGACACGGACACATTTCTTACTTAGGCTGCCTTCACACTGGCGTTCCCCTCCGCAGCGTTCTGCGGAGAGGAATCGCCATGTGTGCGCAGCCAGCGCAAGCCCCTATGTTTAGAATAGGGACGCACGGTGCTGCGCTTGACAGCGCAGGACCGTGCGCACCCATTGACTCTCACATGTGATCTGTGCACAGGCGGATGCCTGCGCACAAATCACACACTCCCGCCCGCACCAGGGGCGCAACATGTTGCGTCCCTGGTGCAGACGAGACTGTGTGATCTGTGCGCAGGCATCCGCCTGCGCACAGATCACATCTGGGAGTGAATGGGTGCGCACGGTCCTGCACTGTCAAGCGCAGCACCGTGCGCTCCCATTATAAAGATAGGGGCTCGCGGCCGCTGCGGTCACATTGCGGACCCCTCCGCAGAACGCTGCGGAGGGGTCCGCAAATGTGAACCCAGCCTTAAGGTGCACTTTTAAAATATAACCTTTAATAAATATTTGTTAAAATAACAAAAAAGTGTTCTCCCACACCCAGTGTCTATAAAACACACATTACAGACAGGGATGGGACAATATCCCTATTAAACCCTGTCTCTTATTCTCTTGTTATCATATAATTTGGATAAAAACCACAGACACGGACACAGCAGCAAGAAACTGTTGCGAGTGGGGTTTCCAAAACGGCAATGCGAGCGCTTTCCGAGACATCTGCGATTTGTAAATCGCACATTACTCGCTATTACTCGCTTCCCCATTCATTAACATTGGACTCGCTAGACTCGCAACGAGTAGCGAGTCCCGGGCTCGGACTCGCTAGAGTCAAGCGATTCCGAGTAATTTAGGACTCCCCCATCACTACTGCTGGACTTTACCCATTTGTTAACCCTGGGTGGGAGAAGGACCTGCACTGTGTTTATCGTAATAAACCTATAGGTAATGTCTACAAAAGCGTTCGGCTTGTTCCATTATCCCTAGCGCTCATTTCTATATACCACATTTATTATTGCATTACATTTGTTAACCCTGGACTACAGTCACATGACTACTGTGGCTAAAAACTACTTGCCTTATTTTCACAGCCTGCGGCGGATGAACTAGCACCGTAAGAACTGCTTTTCATATTTTTCCTCATTTTTTAAAGTATTCAGTGATTTTTGTACATTTTGAATTTTGAGACTTTGTATATACAGTAGTTGTTATTATTATTATTTATATGTTATGTACAAAGTTTTGCTCAGTCCGGGACTACTGAGGTTAACAAGGGGGGAATGTGGCACCCTGTACCAGGTAACCACAGACTTTCCTGGGACACTGAAGGATTCCCCACAGCATGTAAACCACTTTCACCCAACACCTTCCACCCCACGCCTGTAGGGGGGCCCAACTGGTTGCCTTAAGCCTTAATTTGCCTTAATAAATACAGGTCCTGGGGGCGGAGTCAGACAGAGTCAGACAGAGTGTGTGTAGACGGTAGAAGAGCTGCAGGAGCTCAGAGTCAGTGGGCTAAACTGGTACAGGAACCATGCTAGGCCCAAACCAGTACACACCAGAATCAGTGGAGGACCCTTAGAGTAGGGATCGAAGGCAGAGGCGAGAAACACTCTACTGGGGGCAGAGGAGTCATACCGACTCACCCCACCAAAGTACCGGTCACTGGAGCCGAGTCTGCAAGGGAACAGAAGAGATAGCCCCAGCAGAGAAACCAGCATCCCAAGGAGGCTTAGCTTCCCGGACACCCGCAGCACCAACAATTGAGAGCCAGGGACCGTGGAGAGAGACGGCGGTGGCCCAAGAGAGAGTCCTCAGTGCAGCAACCCCGGTGTGGAGAGAGAGAGGTAACGGTCCGGTTAGGTTTCATACCTACCCGACTCAGAACAGGAAAGCTAAATAAGGAGGCCTACAACCCTACTCGCTGTGGAGATCCCAAGGTGTTTTCCTACACTCCGGACGTGTGTACCTGTAACCATTCATCAGTAAAGGCACCAAAACACTTTATTGCGTGCGTGCTCCTCCTTCCATTCATCTTGCACTGCACCGACTGCGCTCCCCTACTCCTTCCTATACACTTCCCTAGCACTCCGCCCACCAGGACCCTGGGTTGGCCCTCTGTTCTAGGTGATGCATGCAGGGTTGGATCTCGAAGTTAACCAGATCACTGCTGTGTCAGAGAATATTGCGGCTGCATTTATGGCTGCAATACCCTCCTGTGACGCACTCGTTGCGGGGCGCCACACTCCCCCTTGGTTTAATACGCTTGTCCCCAAGTGTCACACTACCCACATTACAGAGGTTTTTATTTTATAACAGGTAATACACTTTTATTAATGACAGGTCATTATTTTGCATAAAAGTGAGGCGGTGAAATAAACAGGTTAACACATTGCGCGGACCCGCGCGGACGGTCGGCTGTCCTTAGGTAAAAGTTCAGGCTGTGGCCGCCAAGTCGCGGTGTTATTTGCAAACAGGAAGAAGTCTCTTGGCAAAAAGTTCAATCTACTACAAGTCACTTATGGAGGGCAGGGTTCCGGACTCGTATAGCGAACCACCCGTCACAGCATACATATCGCTCATAGGTTACAATGTCCCCTCTATATAAGTCTCGGTTGGGATGCCCTCGCGGTAGGTGCGATTCCACATCACGGCGCCCCACGAATACTTCAGTACTCACACCCTCCTCCCTTACGAATCCCCACCCGGTGGATAAGTTAAAGGGGCTCACCCGTCCGGTTTTACGGAACTCCTCAGGCAATGGAGGTTGGCGGCGGGCTTCAGCGCGGGCATGCATGTTGGCGCGCAGCCGAGCGTGCCACTCCTCCCTTCGGATGCGACGTACCTCTTCGTCGGAGTGGTGCGGCGTGTGGATACAGTCACTACGGCGTGCTGGTTGTTGAATGGCTTGAGTCTGGTGGGCAGTCTGGAGCGGAGCCCGGTTGAACGGAACCGGAGAAGATGTTGCTGCGGCGGCACCTGACCAGTGTACCTGAGCAGATCGCCCGGCAGAAGGATTCTTGGTGTCTCCCCAGGCGAACCCGGTGTAGAGGTCCTCAGCTTGGCTGTAGGTCTCGTCGTCATCATCCTCGATCTCTCCCTCGATGACCACGTCGGGCTGCTCGGCTAACGGAGATGGTGGAACGGAATCCTCTGGGTCGATGGGTGGTTGTGCTGCAAAGTTCTCCTCAGGGTCGTCTTGCAGGGCTTCCAGGCTGCCTGCCTCTTCTTCTGTAGCAGCGGGAAGTGGTGTTTCGATCCCGGTCAGCAGGTAGGCCTCGGTAATTGCAGAGGAGACCTCCGGATCAGGGGAGAAACAGGTGACAGTCTCGGCAGTGTTGAAACTAGTCGCGGGTTCCGCAAGTGGAACCAGGTATATGTCAAGTTCTTCGGTGGAGCGTATTGGAAGCTCCGGCTCAGGAACGGGGTCGGCTGCGGTTTCAATCGCTGGAACGAGCTGAGCTGTGGCCTCCACTGGAATGATACAGTCTATGGGCTCCGGTGACGAAGCAGGACAGGTGGTGGGCGACGGTGAGGCGGTTGAGAAGCTGGCGACGTCGTCTGGGCCGGGAGTAGCTGTACCCGGTCGGCTCTGCTGCATCGCATGATGGAGTCTTCTGCCTAGGGTCGCACTCCAGCTGCGAATCGTCCATTCCACAGTCTCAAGTAACCGCACCCAGAGGTCTTGTAAAGCCTCTAGCCAAAAGTCGGGGCTGCTGTCAATAGTAAGGGCAGAACCCGGACCCGGATGGCCTATGGCTGCTCTGGCCTCCGCCTCGACCTCCCGCATTAGGTCTTGGAGTCTTATGCTGGCCATTCTCTTCTTTAGAGGGAACCACACCCGTTCAACCGGTAACTGTTCTGGTAGAGAGCTGGTGAAGAAAGGTCTGCGACACTTCCATTTCCTGTGGGCTTTTTGTAGTCCAATTGTGGGAAAAGTCTTTGGGGTCCGCCCCCATGGTTGATTCGAGCAATCAGGGCGGACAAAGAGTTTTGGCGCCTTTGCCTTTAGCCCTCCCACGATGAGGGGCGGTGGCTCACCGCTGGGCTTGCACGTGGCGGATCCTTATGGCGGGAACGCCATCTTGACCCAATGGTGAAAAGGCGGGAAAGTTCTTTTAGGGACGAACAAAGTTCAAATTGGAGACAATAAAGTCATTTTTAAGCACATTATACCCGTTAGGGAACGGGCCTGCTCGTATCCTGTTCGTGACGCCAAACTCTGACTCACCGCAGGCCCGTGGACTCCGGTTTAGACAGGCTGTAGCTCCTTCCTCCTTCTCTTCTAGACTAACTAACGTCTGTACTTCCTACACACTTCCCTAACACTCCGCCCACCAGGACCCTGGGTTGGCCCTCTGTTCTAGGTGATGCATGCAGGGTTGGATCTCGAAGTTAACCAGATCACTGCTGTGTCAGAGAATATTGCGGCTGCATTTATGGCTGCAATACCCTCCTGTGACGCACTCGTTGCGGGGCGCCACACACTGACCGCCCGAGACCTGAGTACCCCATTCCCTTGTGGTCCCAGACATATTCATGTGACCAATCAGCGGCGCACTAGGTGTACTCCTCCCCTGTGACTCTAGGGTCCGGCACGGTCCAACCTGACACTCCTTTTGACCAATAGCTGCTCTTCCTCTGGTATATCAGGCCACCTCCACTGATGGGAGGTGCCTGATTATTGAGTTAGTTGAGCTTCTGCTTTGCTGGCTCTTGGTCAGGCCCTACTTGTACTCTGTTACTGGGAATTCTTAGCTGTGCTCTTCCCCGGTAGCACTCTTACTGCACTCCTAGCCTTGTACCCTGTTACCTGGAATCCTTAGCTGTGCTATAGTATAGGCTAACCTTACGAGCCGCCCCCCTCGTACTAGCTGCTGTGGGACTTAGACCCCCTGGGTTTGCCCCTGACAATCCCTGTATAGGGGTTGGGTAAACTAGGATCAGCTCACCCAGGGGAGTTCGGTACCACAGCCCAGTGGGTCCACTCTATGGCGCCTTCCCCCGGAAGCTTGACAAGGAGGATTTAGAGAAAGAACCAGACAACATTCTATGGAGGAGGAGGAGGATCTAGAGGCAGAACCAGACAATATTCTATGGAGGTGGAGGATCTAGAAGCAGACATTTATGTGCAAAATAATCATTTTATTCTATTATAACTAATAACAGTCAGTTAATATGCCCAGGCAACACCAGGCTCTACAGGTAGCATAGTATAATGCACCCTCCATAGTCCTCCATTTAATATAATACACTTCATAATCCTCTATATTCTATAACTCCATTTGCGTATTCAAATTCCCAGGGGGCAATGCACCATGGATTTTACTGTGTTTGAGCGCTTGATCAGCTGCCCGCAGTGTTTTCCTCCACTGGTCTCCCTGACTTCAGTGAGAGCTTTGTGATGTTGGTCTACTAGGCATTGCTCCCACCTAGCCAGAATCCTACTCCACACTGATGAGGGACAATACCCCAAAACAGCTGTCTGTGGATGGATACCTGGCTTTGGCAATTCCCTTGTCATATCCTTAAGCTCGTAACTGAGTGGGATAGTGACTGAAAGGGCCACTCAATATGGTGGTTATGTTAGTCTCCGCAAGGAGTCTACCCCAGGGCAAGGTCCTTCCCTGGAGGGATATCTGGCTAGTCCTGTGTTTGTGACTCTTAAATGATGCTCCATGGACTCCATTTGCATATTCAAATTCCCAGGGGGCAATGCACCATGGATTTCACTGTGTTTGAGCACTTTAGCCAGCTGCCCGCAGTGTTTTTCTGGCGCCCCATTAAGAGTGTGTCACAGGAGGGTACTACACCCCTGACTGAAGGTGTTGTATTCTCCGTCCCAGTGGTGAATAGGATAATCCTGAGGCTCCACACACACACAACTAGCGATAGGGGACCAATCAGACACCCGTTGCTAGGGTAACAGGTCTCAGTGGGAGGAGAGCTAGGTGACATAGTGAGTGGGAGAGCAGAAAGAGTTAGACCAGGAAGTGGAACAGAACAGTGCAGAAGTCAAGTCGTGGCAGGAGAAAAGAGACAAAGTGAAAGTAACAGAAGTAGCAGAGTGGAAGGAGTTGAAGAGAAGCACTGGGACAGCTAACAGGGAGGACACCGAGCACTGGTGACCCAGAAGAGAAAGGGGCCAAGAGCAGAACGGGTAAGACAATACCCGAGCCCAGTCCACAACCCAGAGTACCGGCTCCGAGGTGGTACAGACGCTTTAACTCTGCACCACAGAACCCGGAGTGATTGAAAGCTTTAAAGGAGCCCAATTCACAATTTACCATCACCACAGCTGTAGCAGGGGGTACCCACCATTGAGGGTCAGGGACCTAACGAGAGTCGGAGGCCAATGACTCGGGACTCAACAGAGGATCCTCAGTACCCTGGCAAGGTATACTAAAGCAGCGACGTGAGAGGGACAGTCAGGATAGAGAAAGCCACTTGTGGAGCCTTGGAGGGACACTATTCACTGCCGGGACCACCCGGTCCGTTGCATTGTATTGAGAACCGTTATACCTGTCTGCCATTGAAGAACTGAGTAAACACCCCTTCAGAGGAGAAACGTGTCTGAGCTTTATTTCGGGACTACCATTAATTACCTTGCCTTACAGAAACAACCGAGCTGCCCTATTACTCTACTGCAGCTCTCGACTCCGGGGACCCCGCTTGTCCTGTAGGGAGTGGTTCCATCCTGCTGCGCCCATCACCCCGGAGGTCCAAGCAGCGCGGGTGCCTTCACTGGAACCCTACAGGTGGCGTCACGGACTAATAACTTTTCCCTTTTTATTATTTTACGTTAACCCCTTTTTACTAACTACCGGGCCGCAGCCTCAGGCACCGCAACCGTGACTGACAGCCAGCGCCTGAGACCCGAGCACCCGGCCCACGGTGAGTCAACTTGGCGTCGACGAACAGGATTCGAACCGACCCGTATCTAACCATCCTGGCAGACCAGGTCAGCAAGGTCTGCGTGGCTGCATCCCGGGTTCGAGGCAAAGCTCTCTGGACAGCCTCCGGACATAGCTCCCTCGCGGGTGCGGGCTTTGGCAACTGTTCTTGAAGCTCAGGCGCTATGGGGGGTTCTAACAGCGACACCTGGGTTCTTGGGCAGACGGGTAGCTTATGCTCCACTAGATAGATATCGAGGTCATACCATCCACGCTCCCCCATGTGCCTAGTGAAAGTTACGGTGTCACCAGAGTACAAGTGAAAACAAAGAGAAGATAGGGGGCGCAATGGTGCAGTATCCACAAGAAATTTACAGAGGTATAAGTCGGTTTACTAACCTATGCAAGTTGCGCAAGCCATGCACAACTATGGTAACAGCCTAGCGATTAAACGGTCCTCCTCCTAGCCCGGGTGTTGTGTGCGGCGGCGAGAAGTTGCGACTCCGGGCACTCGCAGCGTCCTCGCTCACCTCCTATAGTTATCTGGACTCCGCCCCCTCGCATCCCATGTGACTGGAGGCAGTGACGCGGAGAGGTCCTCGAGTCCCTGTATAAGCGTTGCCTCGGAAATCACAGGTCCTTTAGCTAATGCGAGCAGCACCTGCCGTATCCTCCAGGAAAGATAAAGAATGTAGTAACAGATACCACGGTCTGGTGGGCGCTCTGAAGTAGATCAAGGATCCTGTTCAATATAAAGTCCTTTATTCCAGAATACCTCCTTCACCACAACATGTTTCGACGGTATAGTGCCGTCTTTCTCAAGTGGAATCCAGTGCAAGAGTACAAGTCGCGCCCTCTGGCAGGTGGGCCTCTACATTCCGTCGGGTCATGAACAGTTCTCTATTGGTACCCCATTGCTTCACGAACCCCCAGCCTTTAATGAGGTCAAACCGAACAATAGTGCCAGTGCAGGTTGGGCCTCTCTCCACTGCTCAGGATTGGTGGACCCGCTGCATAGCTTGCAGGTTCTTTTCCTCCATGGCCTGCCATCTAGCTTGCCTCTCTTGCTCTTCTGCCTCCCGCTGAGCCTCCCGCTGGCTACAGTAGTCCTGCTGTGGCGCCCCTGCGACCAGGAGGCCACAAAGGGAACTGCAGTCAGGCAGGTAGGACAACAGTTGAACACCAACACCCTCACTGCCCACACAACCCACGTACAGTAGAGGGCAGCATTCAGCCCGGAGCCTGGAGACTCTAGGCAGGCGAGGGGTGGTGGATTTAGAGCAGTGGGTGGGCAAACACGAAGTCTGGTGACAGAAGGTAGAAATAGAGCAGGGGGAGCAGGAAAGAGTCAGTAGGCCGAGGTAGGCTGAGCAGTAAAGACTGGATCCACACGTCCTGGCACGGTGGGGTGTAGAAGCGCAGAATCTGAACCGAGCCAGTGTGAGCCGCAGAGAGAAAGCACGTCTGAAGCTAGCACCCCGGGAGTGTGAGAGGGAAGAGAGGGACGGTGATACCGGGCCCTAGAACTACAGCCGAGACGACAGACTGCAGGCGGAGTAGCCCTCTTATGATACCTGAAGACACAGTAGAGAGAGCCTGGTAGAGCCTCACACGGGAGATCTGCTGGAGGCAAGGCTGAAGTAGAGTGTCGGCTCTAGAGGGGACCGTAGCTTCACCCGGAATCCCAAGACAACCGATGGGGGACCACAACTACACGTTAGGGTCCCTACCCCAAAGGACAGGCAGCTCAGTGGCAACCCGGAGGGCTCACAAGAGTCCGAGCCACCGCCATACTGTCCGGCGTCACACCCAACTAAGTGAATCCAGAGAGAGAGTCAACAGCCTAGGAAGGACACAGAGACAGAGTGAGGGGTCACAGTAAGGAAGATCTGGCTGCAGAGAGTAAAGGGAACCCCGGAGGGGAGACTTAGCCCGTGTACTGAGACGTGAACTGAGACTTGTAACCAACTGTAAGAACTGTACTGAACTGTAACCTGAACTTGAGAACTTGAGAAGTAAACACGGGAACCCTGAATACATCTCCCTTGTATGTCTCTGCCTGAATACTACTCCCTCCATACAAGTTTGCAGCCGATTCCCACCTGCAGAGCCACAGCGTGCAGGCTCCCACACTGAGGGAGGATTCCTGCAGCATCTGGACATTAAGTGTACTGCAGTCGGCACCAGGCCTGCACACCACACAATAGACTTTTACCATTCCTGCCCCGGGGAAGACAGTTCTGCCCACGGGAACTATTCCATCTACGCTGCTATTACATCATCCCCGGAGGTTCTGCAGCAGCGGCAGCCCCACTACTGACCGCACACAGTGGTTGGCATCACGACTGACATTTCCCCTGTAAATATCCCCTATTTCATTGCCAGGGCCCGGGACACGGTCCGGACCAGGACCACCCGTGACTTCCCCAGTAGCAGACCCGGTCCGGTACCGAGTACCCCGTCCCAGTGGGCTCGACGCTGGCAGCTCACTGTTTCCACTGGGATCTCTCCATCCCGGGCCTCTCCTGGGAACCCCATTGACTTGTCACTCTGGCTGTCCCATCTAACCACCACCTTCTCTGTAGTGCACCCTACTGATGACGACTTTGGGGTGAAAGGAACCGCTAAGCATTCAAAGGCTACAGAGTGATCCCAGGGCAAGTCTTTGCACACCCATCGGGATGCAAGAGCAGTGGGGTTATCTAGGGGTCCCACCAGGGTCTCGTCCACTATCAGGGAAGGATCAGTACCTTGAACCGTCAGTGGTTCCTCATCATCAGCTCCTTCATCTTCCTCCGGGGCTGGTGATAGTGGACGTGACCGCTCCCACTGCCGGCTTATGCGCTCCACCAGGTCCACTTTCCATGCTTCCACTGCCTCAATCTGGGCCTTTCTCAGCTGCTGACCCAGGCTCTCCACCTCGCTGTGCAGGAACCCCGAGTCCAGGAGCAACAGCTTTCTTGATCATCCTCCATCTCCTCAGAGGGGTACTCTCCCTTCACAACAATATCCGGGCCTTCCGCTGCCATCTTGATCCTGTGCATGTGACTCTCCCAGTCTCCTGCTCCCTTCTTTGGGCGGTTCTTTCTCTGAGCGCTGTCGTTCAAGCCTCCGGGTGGGTCTTTTTGGCTGACTGGCAAGTTTTGCTGCACACAAGTTCCTTTGTGGGTGGGCACAGCTTTTGGTGCTTCTCTGTAACCTGACCCACGAAGAGAGGCCAAACCACTCCCTCCTTGATAGTAATGGCGCTTGTTCTTTCTACCGTGCACAGTTCAAAGTTCTTAAACACTGTTGGTAAGGCGCACAGAGCCCGTTCTACTGAGTAGGTGGATCCTGTTTGTGTGCCAAGGTGACACGCCCCTCAAAGGCCTTAGGATACTCGGAACCGGGCTTTGAAACTTCATTACGGGGATTACAGGGACCCACCTCCTTGACCCTGGTGGTGTCATTAAAAGTTTGGTGTGGGTGGCTCTTTCTCTTAGGGACGGTAATCTGCTGTGGAAGGTTCATTTTGGGCAGGGATAACTGGACCTGGGGATACTTGTGTTTTTATGTGACGCCACAGGTTGCAACTATAGATGGCTGCGGCTGCACAACAGTTCTCCTAGGGGCCGATGATTGGGAGACAGCAATTTTCTTAAGCCCTCCACTGGTAGGGCTGACCGCCAGGGCAGCTAGAGGTACCTGAGTGAGTTGGTTGTTGTGTTTCTGGTGCTTTTGACACATTAAGAAAGTTCACAGACACAGCTGGGGTGCAGTCTTCAGGTCTTTTACTCACTGTTACTAGGCACCAGGGCGCTGAGCACTGGGTTCTCAGAGGCAGGGATCCAGCTACTCCAGGGTAGTAGGATGGTACATAACCGGTACCCCTTCTCTGTCCTTTTCTGGTCGTCTCACATAGCCTCACCCATCCTGCCTTGCGCTTTGCCACACAGAGCTCTGAGCTAGTGACTGCAAACTTTTCTTAGGGATTAACCTGCAGTGTCTCGCCTTAGCCCTATGGTTGCCACCTTTTCAGCAGATGTGTGCGGATGTCGACTGTGTTCCCATAGAAGATCCACAGCCTCCGGGTTGCTAGCTGAGCCTGGTCTGTCCTCTCCACTGGGCTTGGGGTTCCAGGTGCCATTGTTCTTGCGACCTAGTCCCTCCACTTCCCTGCGCCTGACAATGGATACGAGACCCACGGGTGGATTGCTCAGGATGAGCTTCCACTAGCTTCAGTCCTCTTTCTCATGCGTACATGCTCTAGCTTCCCTCCAACTCGACCCAGCTGTTTTACCGCCTCTCCTCAGCTGGTCAACTCTCTCCTCAACTGTTCAACTGTCTGTCTTGTGTTCTAGATCTTTCCCGCTCTATATATATGTCGAGCCCACTGGGACGGGGTACTCTGTACCGGACCGGGTCTGCTGTTGGGGAGGTCACGGGTGGTCCTGGTCCGGACCGTGTCCCGGGCCCTGGCAATAATAAGGGGGTATTTACAGGTGAAATGTCAGTGGTGACGCCACCCGTAGTGTGTGGCCAGTAGTGGAGCCACCACTGCTGCAGAACCTCCGGGGATGATGTAATGGCAGCGTAGATGGAATAGTTCTCCGTGGGCAGAACTGTGTTCCCCGGGGCAGTGATGATGAAAGTCTATTGTGTAGTGTGCAGGCCTGGTGCTGAGTGCAGTACACTTACTGTCCAGATGCTGCAGGAATCCTCCTTCAGCGATGGAGACGGCAAGCTGTGGCTCTTCAGGTGGAGGTCTGCTGCAAACCTACATGGAGGGAGTCGGTTTCAGGTAGAGACATACAAGGGAGTCGTGTTCAGGGTTCACCGTGTTTACTTCTCCAAGCTCTTAAGTACAGTTTACAGTTCAGTTATAGTTCTCAGTTACACGGGCACACTTTCCCCTCCGGGTTCCCTTTACTCTCTGCAGCCAGGCTACTTCGTATATGACCCCTCACTCGGTCACTGTGTCCCTCTCAGGCTGTTACTGCATTCTCTGTGCCTCACTTGGTGTGCGTGACTCTGGACAGTATGGCAGTGGCTCGGACCCCTGTGGGCCCTCTGGGTTGCCACTGAGCGACCTGTCCTTGGGGGTAGGGACCCTAACGTGTAGTTGTGGTCCCCGTCGGTTGTCTGGGGATGCCGGGTGAATCTGCGGTCCCCTCTAGAGCCGACACTCTACTTCAGCCTAGCCTCCAGCAGTCCTCCCGTGTGAGGCTCTACCAGGCTCTCTCCACTGTGTCTTTGGGTAATATAGGAGGGCTACTCCACCTGCAGTCTGCCGTCTCGATCGTGTTGATAGGGACCAGTGTCACTGTTCCTCTCTTCCCTCACACTCCCCGGGGTGCTAGCTTCGGACGTGCTTTCTCTCTGCGGCTCGCACTGGCTCTGTTCAGATTCTGAGCTCCTACACCCCACTGTGCCAGGACGTGTGATCTCAGTCTTTTCATGTCTGCCTATCTCGGCCTACTGACTCCTTCCTGCTCCCCCTCCTCTATATCTACCCTCTGTCACCTGACTACGTGTTTGCCCACCCACTGCTCTAAACCCACCACCCCTCGCCTGTGTAGAGTTCCCAGGCTCCGGGCTGGGTGCTGCCCTCTTACTGTACGTGGGTTGTGTGGGCAGTGAGGGTGTTGGTATTCAACTGTCGTCCTACCTGCCTGGCTGCAGTTCCCTTTGTGGCCTCCTGGTTGCAGGGCCGCCACATATACCCCTTGTCATGTGTTCCACGTCATCTACGTGTGTTCTTCCTGACCTCACTCCTTCCCAAGTGCTCCCTCTCACTACCTCCTCTCCACCCAGCCCCACTACAATGGTTCCTAGTGCGTGGCTTGAGTATCCCGGTACTGGACTGTACCCCTCCTACCCGAGAGTGGGATACTACACCCTAACAGTGATGCAGTACCTCTGTGGCGACTGGATTCGCAGGGGAGCCACACACTCCATAGTCCACCATATAGTATAATGTCTCTACATAGTCCTCCATATATTATAATGCACCTCCACAGTCCTCCAAATAGTATAATATTGCTTTAATACAGCGGGCTGTGTGTGGGTGAACTGCTGTAATACAGGGGGCATGTGTCCTCCTGCTATATACTGGGGGCTATGTGTGGGTGGACTGCTGTATACTGGGGTATGTGTGTCCTCCTGCTGTATACAGGGGGTTATGTGTGGTCTCCTGGTATAATAGAGGGAGTTATGTGTGGGCTCTTATTATAATACAGAAAGCTATATGTGGGCTCCTAGTGTAATACAGGGGGCAGTGTGTGGGCTCCTTCTGTAATACAAAGGCTATGTGTGAGCTCCTGGGGTAATACAGAGGCTATGTGTGGCCACCTATTGTAATCCTGGGGGCTGTGTGTGGCCTCCTTCTGTATTCTGGGGACTGTGTGCGATCTCCTGGTTGTATTGTGGCGCCCCACTGGTCAGTGCGCCACAGTAGGGGTACTGCACCCATAACTGAGTGTGCAGTATTCCTGTCATTGGGGAGTGTAAAGTCAACCTGAGGCTCTCATCCCAGCATCCCTACACCTAACATAGGGGAACAATTGGCCACCTTTTACCAGGGTAACCGGTCCTGGTTGGAGGAGCGTTAGGGTAGAAGGATTGGGAACCACACAGTTAGTCAGTTGGAGTAGTCTAGTGTGAGGAACAAGTCCTACAGGGACACCGCAGGGAGGGCGCCCAAAAGGAGAGGTGACCCAGACAGAAGGAGATAATCCAGTGCTGGAACTTACCAGAGTTCGGGGGAATCCTAGTCCACAATGGGGGACCGGCTCTGAGTCACGATGCAGGCGAATCTAACCCTGAGTCGGCCCACGGTTCAGCACCCGGTTACCAGAGAGGATCTGGCGGTTGAACTGCAGCCTGTCACCAGTGCAGAAGTCGGGGCAGAGCCAGATGACCCTGAGGCCCTACCTGATGACAGCGGCAGTGAGACCAGAGCGAAGCCCGAGGAAGTTGAGGAGCCATCCAGCCAGCCAAGCTCCGAGGAGGAGGATGACTGGAAATGCGACATCGAGGAAGTCGGAGCATCTGGGCCCCGCACGGTGCAAAAAGAGCTTCAAAAGCATGGACTGGCTACACAGGTCGGTGTAGCCACCATGACAGGTGAACGGAACCGTGTACCAGCTCGGGCTCCGGCGCGGGACATGTACCAAAGTGACCAGGTCAGTTACGGGCAACATGCAGGGCCACGTGGATGGTATGTCCTGCATGTATCTAAGCAGTAGAGACACTGTTAAACCTGGTTGTATAAATAGTTTTGCCTTTTCCTATCCATAAGACTCATAGACTTTCGTGAAGACTTTAATTTCTTTTCATTATGTGTGTCCAGCGGTGGCAAAGGATACTATTCCTGGTTGACCGACAATTACCGCTGGGTCCGCAGTTGTGTGTGTATCGGCCCTGTTTGGCCGATGTTAAATTTTGCAACGTTTAAGATGATGAGCCTCCCATAAAGGGAAGAAAATACTGTTTATTGTTGTGTACATAAAAATGTTCCCGTTATGTTCCAGCAAAAATAAAAAACTCTGTACCCCGGGTAGAGGTAGAAACACTTGAGGACAAGTGTGTTTCACCAAGGGAGAATGTGGCGCCCCACTGGTCAGTGCACCACAGTAGGGGTACTGCACCCATAACTGAGTATGCAGTATTCCTGTCATAGGGGAGTGTAGAGTCAACCTGAGGCTCTCATCCCAGCATCCCTACACCTAACATAGGGGAACAATTGGCCACCCATTACCAGGATAACTGGTCCCAGTGGGAGGAGCGTTAGGGTAGAAGAAGCGGGAACCACACAGAGAGTTAGTCAGTCAGGGTAGTCTAGTCTGAGGAACAAGTTCTATAGGGACACCGCAGGGAGGGCACCCAAAAGGAGTGGCGACCCAGACAGAAGGAGGAAACCCAGTGTCGGACCTTACCACAGTCCGGGGGAATCCTAGTCCACAACGGGGCACTGGCTCCGAGTCACGGTGCAGGCGAGTCTAACCCTGAGCCGTCAATACCGGTAGGTCACAGGTGTGCCCGATGTAGCCCCGACCAGGTCCAAAACATGCAGCCCCGCCAGAAGCACTAAACCGGGTTGAGCCCCTTAGAAGAAGGGTACCTCATAGCACACAACGGGCCTGGTAGACAAGTGGGTTGTGCAGCACAGCGCAAGGATAGTAAGGAGGTGCAAGTAAAGACACAGAGGACAGTGAAGGTACTAAGGAAGGAACACTCTGTGAGCCTCAAAGAGATTTTATTCTCCCCAGTGACTACCCGGCCAGCTACCTGCTAAAAATTGTGTAACTGTGTACCTGAACTGCTGAAGAACTGTTGCCAGTAAAGTACCCGTACAGAGTCAGCAAGCCTCCGGTGTCTTATTCTATTAAGCTAATCCACAGTGCTGCTATCACGACAACCAGCACAGCAGCTACACTGCCCCGGGGATCCCCCTCCACCTGCAGGGAGCGTTATCAACTGGCTGCTATACCACCATCCCCACCGGTCTGACAGCGGCGCTGGTGAGATCACCAGAAATTGCAGGTGGCGTCACAAGACTTTATTATTTCCTGTTTTTGTTTTCCCCTTTTCCAAGTGACCCCAGGATACGGGTCCAGGCAGGCCACTAGTGACATCCCCTTACAGTAAATGCCCAAATTCTCATAGACCCCTGGGCGGGTCAGTATCACTGGTCTGTTTGTCCTTTGCTTCCTTGTCATTACTGTGCATGTAAGCGCTCTTAGGGTGGTTTCACATTACGAATTTTGCTTTTCCGATGCTGTCCAATAAAAATCGGACAGCATCGGACCAATTTTGGGCCCCAATGCAGCCCTATGGGCATCGGACCGAATCGGATGTGCACTAAATGGCATCCGATTTGGTCCGATCCGATTCTGTCCGATTTTTGCACCGAAAATAAAATCGGACAGAATCGGATGCCATTTAGTGCACATCCGATTTGGTCCGATGATTTTAACATGGGGCCCTATGGAGCAAGGTCGAGGAAACATCTGATGTGTCCACGGACCCGATTTTACTGTACTGAGCATACTCAGTACAGTAAAACTGCTCCTAACGGGGAGACCAGGGGTTAAAAAAAAAACAACAATGTATGCTCACCTTTCCCCGAGGTCCCCGCCGTCTCCCGCAGGCTCCCGGTGTCTCCAGAGGTCTTCTTCTTCTCACAGGACCTGCTGTGATGTCACAATCACGTGACCGCCTTTAACATGGTGTAACCTGCAGTCACGTGACTGTGACGTCACGGCAGGTCCTTTTCAGAAGAAGAAGACCTCTGGAGACACCGGGAGCCTGCGGGAGACGGCGGGGGCCTCGGGGACAGGTGAGCATATACATTTTTTTTTCTTTTTCTTCAGCCCGGAGGCAGCGATTTTCTGCCGGAATCAGATGCCTATTTGGCATCTGATTCCAGGCATCAGAAAGGATTATCGGAGAGCATCGGCTCCCTTCAAAATCGTAGTGTGAAGGTAGCCTTACCCAATGCTCCTTCGCCCCAAACCAGCTGGGATACTATTGTCTGTTACTCTGTGGTGTAGCTGTACGTGGATTGTAAAGTCTTTGCTAAGCTGCACGTCCATCCACGTGTGTGGTCCCTGGGTGCCGCTGTGGAAGCTATGCGCTGGCTGCAAGGTCATCTGCAGCAAGTGCCTGACTTTCCATGTGTGTCCAGTCTTGCAACCACTGCCAGTTGCCCTAGGCCTCAGATCCTGGGTTGAGTCCTAGTTCCTGTTTGTGCCTAGGATGCATACAGCCACACTTTGGCTGGGGTCACACATAGAAGTCCGTTTTTGGAAGTGATTTCCATGACCAATCTGTTTTTTTTGGGTGCTTTTTGAGCCTCCTGCAATTCTGAACGTTTTTGGACTTAGTCATTGTTTCACTTTTTTTCATTAAAAACGCATATGCGTTAACGCATGCGTTAACACAGGTGCCTATATGTGCCATGCGTTAACGCATGCGTTTCCCATAGGGCCTCATGTTAAAAAAACACATGCGTTTTTTAACTGATGCCAAAAACGTTGCTAGCAACGTTTTTGGCTCAAAAACGGACAGAGCAATGTTTTGAGGTCCAAAAAAAAAACGGACAGGGTGTTTATTACATTCAATCCGTTTTTCTGTCAGTTTTTGGACTTTGAAAAAAAAAAAAGACAAAAATGAAGCCAAAAACGGACCAATGGCTTATGTGTGACCCCAGCCTTTCCCTGCTTTCTCCTTCCCTGTTGGGCATCGCCAAAGCTTCATATTAGGCTGCTGAACCTAACCATGTGTGTTAGTCCAGCTTGCTGCTCCTGGTCTGCCTTTGTCTTCAGCTCCAGTCCTGCCTGCAACCAGTTCTGTGATAGCTGATTATTGCCTGTCTTTGTCCCTGGACCCGTCCTGTCCATGTATTTTCCCTGGTACCAGAGTCCTTGCCTTAAATGTGGAATCCTGCTGTGTGATATTCCACAAGTCGTTTTGTGTTTGAACCATGTACCTAGTAACTGTGAGTTTCTTGTGTCTTGCAAATAATCACTGTTCATCTTTTAAAGTTGGAGTCTGGTGTTCCGGCTAAGCTGTACTACGCTGTGCTCATGCTACTGTGCTGTGCTCGCACTGTCCAGTTCCGTTCTGCTCTTGCAGTGCATGTGTCACTCAGCCCCAGTCCATGCTTGTACTTGCGCTCCTGTAGTACCCATGTCATGCAGCTCAAGTCCGCTCCTGTGGGGCGTGCACCATCTTGCTTGGGTCCTTTCCATCCAGTGTCCGATGACTGATGTCTGGAGCATGATGACCGCTGCCTTGTGCCTGGAGCCATGTCTGAAGCCTAATGACCGATGTCAGGAGCCTGATGACTGCTGCATGGAGCCGTGTGTGAAGTCTGAAGTCTGCTCACCGATGTCCAGTGTCCGGTGTCCACATGTCCTTTCCTGTATCCGAGGTCTGCCACCTGCAGTCGTGTCCAAAGTCTGGAGCCTGGTGACCGATGTCCATTGTCCTAGATGTCCTTCCAGTGTCCCAGATGTCCTACCGGTGTCCTAGATGTCCTTCTGGTGACCTAGATGTCCAGTCCAAGGTCCTGGTCCTCCAGCCCGTGTTCCAGAGTCAGTCCTGCTCGTGTTCCTAGCCGGGGGACCATCGCCATAAAGGACAAATTACGTTACACAAGACGAGGTGCAAATAACAAAGGGCGAATTTATTAACAGGCAGGCAATGATGTGGATAAGGCAGGTTCATACAGGGGAATCCAGTGGAAAAAGATGATTTAACAAGGTTTTGTATTCTCTACCTGGGCAGCTCAATAGCACGGCTAGTACAGGATCAACATATCACACAAGTAAATCAAAACAACAGCAAAGTACATTTATATGGATATACCTGAATAAAATGGGAATGGTTGGTGATATTTACTTCCTGTTTGTGGCACATTAGCATATGGGAAGGGGAAAACTATTCCAGATGGGTGGTGGCCATTTTGAAGTCAGCCATTTTGGATCCAACTTTATTTTTTTAATGGGAAGAGGGGCATGTGACACACAAACATATTGAGAACTTCATAATAAAAAAATGGTGTGCTTGGTTTTAACGTAACTTTATTCTTTTATGAGTTATTTACAAGTTTATGACCACTTATAAAATATGTGCTGCCCATTGTGTTGGATTGTCAATTCAACCCTCTTCTCCCACTCTTGACACACTGACAGAAACACCGCAGAAGAATTGCTTGCATAGGCTTCCAGTATCCGTTGTTTCAGATGCTGCACATCTCGTATGTTCACAGCATAGACAATTGCTTTCAGATGACCCCAAAGATAAAAAAGGGAGTCAGATCGGGAGACCTTGGTGGCCATTCAACTGGCCCACAATGACAAATCCACTTTCCAGGAAACTGTTCATGTAGGAATGCCCGGATCTGACACCCATAATGTGGTGGTGCACCATCCTGTTGGAAAAACTCAGGGAGCGTGCCATCTTCAGTGCATATAGAGGGCAACACATCATCATGTAGCAATGTGGCGCCCGCAACGAGTGTGTCACAGGAGGGTATTGCAGCCACAAATGCAGCAGCAATATCCTCTGACCCAGCAGTCATCTGGTTAACTTAGAGATCCATACTCTGCATGTATCACTTAGCATAAAGGACCAATCAAGGTCCTGGTGGGCGGAGTGCAAGGGTAGTGTGTAGTGGAAGTTTAGTCCAACTTAGAGAGTTGAGGTTGGAGTTCGAGGGCTGAAGGTGTAACAGCAACCTGGAAGACCCTCTGCAGATTCCCAGCTCTGCAACCTAGGAGAGGGGGTTGCACAGTCGGTGCAGCCCCCTGGCCATCTTCTACCGGCCATCTCCCTACCAATTACGGGCATCATCATGCGGGCTCAAAATCATCCCGTGCCCATCTACAGCCGGTTTGCTGGTACCGAAGCTAGCAGCAGTTCAGCTCTGCTATGCGAACCAGAAGAGTGGAGGAGCAGCTCTATAGGAGCCCCCACCATCGCCAAATCCAGTCATCTAACCAGCGGTGTACCCACCAAGGGACCCAAGGCTCCCCAAAGCATCCGGAACGTATACCCCGGATAGGGCATTCAAGCAGCCTCCCAGTACCCGACCTGGTATTCCTGGGCGACAACGGCAACTTACTTAGATAGAATGGAGGAACACCGCGGATCTCTGAGGGACACCTATCACTGCTGAGTCCACCCGGTCCACTACCCGTTAACTGTATGCCATGTACTGCTTGCTGGTTACAGTAAATTACCCGTTACAGAGACTTACAGTGTCCGTGCTTCCTTATGACTACGTCCGTCCGCACACAAGGTAACCGCAGCTACCGTACATCTTAAGCAGCTCCAGCCTCCGGGGATTATCGCTTAGCCTGTGGGGAGCGTTCCATCTTGCTGCGTTCCATCCCCCGGAGGTCCCGCAGCGTCGGTAAGACTTACCGAAACACTCATAGGTGACGTCACGAAACAATTAACCCCTTAATCTGTTCCCACAAGACGTCTGCAACTTTTTGATCTGCACTCAACCGGGCCCCACTACCGGCAGGCACGGTCCACCCGTGACAAGGAGGAAGGAGCTACTGCCTGTCTAAACTGGAGTCCCGGCCACGGTGAGTCAGCAATTTCAGATATCAAGTGGCATTGAGGTTTCCATTGATGAAGAATGGCCCCACTATCTTTGTACCCCATATACCACACCATACCATCAATTTTTGTGTTCAGCTTGGAGGGATCTATCCACTGTGGTTTAGTGTCAGACCAATAGCGGTGGTTTTGTTTGTTAATTTCACTATTCATAATAAAGTTTGCCTCATCATTGAACATAATGTTTTGTGTAAACAGAGGGTCCTGTTCCAATTTTTGTTTTGCCCATTCTGCAAATTCAGTGCGCCAATCTGGGTCATCCTTGTTGAGATGCTGCAACAGCTGGATTTGTTAACCTCCCTGGCGGTATGATGTTGTCTGGAATTTTATGCTAAAAGCGGTACCATTTTTTTTGCATGGAAATTTTGTGTTATGTACAGTAGCCCTGCAATTCTTAGTAATTACATGATCAAAGAAGACTCTAGTAGACCTCTCAGATGTGATAAAGTTTGAAACATTAAATCATGAATTATAATTAAATTAAATAATTTTATTCAATAATACTCTTATTGAATAATAAATAATCAAATGTAATAAAATAAATACATAATGACAACTGTCAAATAACAAAAAATCAGTACACATCCTGTGTGTGATAAATCTTGAAGCATGGGACCGCACACAGACCCACGTCACAGTCTAGGCAATGGAACCGGGTTTCCTTGCGGATTTTCTTGCCCTTGCCGTCGCGCTTTGAGCAGCACACCACGCACATCCTCGTAGGTGCTGCCTTTTTAGCCGTTGGTGGAATGTAGTCCACAAAGTGGCGACCAGTTAGGCGTTCTGGGTTAGGAACGGCACTAGCACGACGGCCGGATCTGTTCCCAGACACGGATGGCGTTGGGTTGGCTTCAAAAATAAGTTGCGCCACCTTCCACACAAAGTCTGAATGCACAAGAGGCCTGTCACTGCTTTTTTTGTGCAGTACGTACGCGTTCCACAGGCATTGCTCCAGGAGATGGCGGAATATTTTTTTATAATATTTTTTTTGCTGCTTCCGCATCGCCGGATAAAATGTCATCGCCTGGTCAGCTCTGTCGACTCCTCCCATGGTGTTATTATAGTCGATGACCAGTCGTGGCTTCATGATGTCTTTCCCACCTCTTGTGTGGACCATGGCAGTGGAGGTGTTATGTACGGTACTCATCAGGCACACATCTTTTTTGTCCCGCCAGCGCATCGCCATCATCTTGCCTTTCTGCCAGGCAACCATGTCTCCGGTTTTCAGTTTTTGTTTTGAAAACATGGATGGCAGGTCACGACGGTTGGCCCTAACAGTTCCATAGCCATCCGTCTTGTGCTTGAGCAAGCACTCGTACAGCTCCGGTGAGGTGTAGAAATTGTTGCCATCCCATAGCGGCTGTACCTGGGGTCGAATTGTGTGCCTTTACCGGTGTAGATCACCGAATTCCAGATATAGCCAGTGGCCGACTCACAGAGCATGTACGATTTTACGCCAAACCGGGCTCTCTTGGACGCAATATACTGGATCCAGCTGAGGCGTCCCTTGTATGCCATCAAACTTTCATCCACACTGAGGTCTCGGTCTGGCACATAGGCCTGCTGGAAATTTCGGAGGATTAGCTGGTACACCTCCCAAATCTTTTTGAGTTTTGGCGCCGGATGTGAGGCTGCGTCAAAATTGATATTGTTGGTGAAGTGGAGATATCGCATAATCAGGGCAAAGCGGTACTCCGACATGACGGTGCCAATAAATGGGGTTGCCAGCAATTTATTGGTAGTCCAATACCATTTCTGCAGGGGTTTCCCCACCATCCCCTGAAGAAGAATTAGCCCCAGGAACTGCCAAATGTCCTCTTTGGTCACCGGGACCCATTTCCTGTTACGGGAAAACCAGGTGTGCGCAGTTGCGGACTGCTGCTGGTACTGATTTGTCTCGGCGACAATTTTGGCAATGACATCGTCCGTCAAAAATAATTTGAAGTACGCCAAGGGGTCACTGGGGTCAACGTCCACCTTCATACCTGGTGATCTGGTAAAGGGGAATCTTGGCGGCGGTACCTCATCAATGGCGCAGTCAATAGGGCACCAAGTGCGGACATCACTGAGGTCAGGTGCACCATGTTCGCTGTCGCTGTCACTGTCGCTGTCAGACGATTCCTGCCACGAGTCGCTGTCGCTGTCGCTGACGTCCGCAAAGGGCTCTATGTCGCTGCCGCTGTCTTCCATCACATCCACAGCCGCTTTGGAGATGCGACGCTTTGATGCCATGACAGCAAAATGGGCAGGCAGGGCAGTGAGGACGGAAAAATGTCAGATCTCAGTGGATACAATGTCACATCTGAGTCTGACAGGAATTCTGACAGGATTTCACTTTTTTTTAATTTTATTTATATACAGTGTGTGTGTCACTTTTATTTATTGAATCTGGCGCCTGGCTCCGCCTCCCATGAGCCTCTGCGGCTCAGAGAGACGAACCCAGGAAGCAAGATGGCGGCGCCCACCGGAGGAACAGAGGGATCACAGCGGGGACACCTCTAGACCACCAGGATGGGGTAAGGGGACACCGAGGACAGTTCTCCCACTCACCCCGAGCGTCACTCGGGGTTACCGCTTCTGGACGCGAAATTTAACCCGAGTGACGCTCGGGAATACCGGCAGGGAGGTTAAGGGTGCCATTTGTGAGTAGCCACCAAAGGGATGTTCGACTGATGCCACTCTCCAGTGACATGTGGTGAGTGCTACGCTGTGGGCTCTTGCTGAATGAAGCTAATGCAGCCACTGATGTTTTTTCATTAGTGACAGTTTTCTTGCGTCCACATCTTGGCAAATCTAACACTGAACCTGTTTCATGAAATTTGGCAAGCAGTTTGCTAACTGTATCATGGGAGATGGCTGGTCTCGTAAGGTGTCTTGCATTGAAATCTGCTGCAATGACCCGAATACTGCGTTCACCAGACATCAACACAATTTCTATTTGCTCCTCACATGTTAACCTCTGCGATATGTCAATGGCTGTAAACAAAGAGAAACTTGAAAATAACTCATGAAAGAATAAAGTTATGTTAAAACCAAGCACACCATTGTTTTTCGTATGGAATTCTCATTAAGTTTGATGTGTCACATGACCCTCTTCCCATTGAAAAAAAAGTTGGATCCAAAATGGCCAATTTCAAAATGGCCACCATGGTCACCACCTATGTGGAAAGATTTTCCCCCTCCCATATATTAACGTGCCACAAGCAGGAAGTTAATATCACAACCATTCCCATTTTATTTAGGTGTATCCATACAAATAGCCCACCCTGTATAATACTACTCTACATATAACGTCACTAGCCTCTGCTAGATGTGCCACACGGCTGCCGTGTTCTAACTACTGAGGCCTACGCTATACTCTAATGTGTAAAATGCACGGTGATGTTGGTGACACAGATCCAGTTCAGGGGGCCCCCCAACAGTCTAATTTGATGGTGCGCTTTTCTTCTGGCCGGATTGATGAGAGGTAATCTTCATCTTGCTTCACAGACCCTGGGCCGGGCTTGGATCTGTAAGTTCCATTCTGGGTCTTCGGTAGAGCCACCAAAACTTAGTAACTCCTCAGGGAAACACACGGCAGTCAGCTTTGCAACACATACGGAGCCTGTTGAATATCACAAGTCCATTACTACACACAGGTTGCGTGACCTCTCACACAGTTCCATGCACTGCTGCTCGCAGCAGCAGCTACCAGCTCTACATAAGTCTTCCTGGCTTCCCTCCCCTTTCCAGCCTGAGACAGTCCATTAGCCCAGTCTTTTGCAGGGGGAGCAGAACATCTCATCACACCACATACAGGGAAACTGTCTCTAGAAGTGGCAGTGTGTTTCTTACTGACCATAGCAGTGACACCGTCTACATTCCTGGATGGACTCCTCCTTTGTGTTCCTGGGGAGTCTCCAGCCTTATGTTCCGTGCTGGCTCTGCCTAGGTTCTTGGATCTGATCAGCCGGTGTCCTGGGCTGTCCTGTCGGTGTTCCTGGACCTGTGCTCTTCATCTTCTGCCCGTGTCCTGATGTCTGGCCTGTTCCCATTCTTGATATGCTGAATCGGGAGCTTGGCATAATGTCTTGTTACCCTGTACTGTACCTTTTAAATTTAGTAAACTGTATGTTTTCTATACCTGAAGTAGTGTGGTGTCTTCTAGTCCTGCATTGTACCACCTTGCCCACTTGCTTAGTTGTCACAGACTCCAGTCCAGAAGCGGAACTACCGTGGTGCAGCTGGTGCAGCTGCACCAGGGCCCCAGCCAGCTAGGGGGCCCCTAAAGGCATTTTCCCCCTCTCCTTTATCACAGGAATCACCGCCGCCACAGGCCCCGCCCCCTGAGCTCTCTCCTCAGATGCAGGGTGTGTCGGAGCAGCGGCAGTGTCCCAGGGTTTATTGAATACTGCTGGGACACTGCCTGCATTGATTCCCCTGCGTGCTGGCACTTCCGGGATCAGTGTGTGAGCTCAGCTTGGATAGAGCAGCTGAGCTCCTCCTGACTCGGAAGCGCTGATACTGCGGAGGTGCCGGCTTCCCGAGGACCCTCTGGGAGCAGGAGCAAGACAAGGCAAGCGCCAATGAGCCAAAGAGACCAGGGGTGGGGGGAACAGGGGCCACAAGAAGGACGAAGCAGGGTGAATGGGGGGCACAAGAGGGGAGAAGCAGGCAGAATAGGGGGGCACAAGAGGGGATAACAAGGAGAATGGGGGACACAAGAGGGGAGAAGCAGGGTGAATGGGGGGGCACAAGGCGAGAAGCAGGGTGAATGGGGGGCCACAAGAGGGGATAAACAGGGAGAATGGGGGGACACAAGAGGGGAGAAGCAGGCAGAATGGGGGGCACAAGAGGTGAGAATGGGGGCACAAGAGGGGAGAAGCAGGGTGAATGGGGGGCCACAAGAGAGGAGAAACAAGGAGAATGGGGGGCACAAGAGGGGAGAATCAGGTGAATGGGGGCCACGAGGGAAGAAACGGAGAATGGGGGGGCACAAGAGGGGAGAAGCAGGGAAAATTGGGGGGCCACAAGACGGGAGAAGCAGGGTAAATGGGGGGGAGGGGGAACAGGATGGGGGAAGCAGGGTAAATAGGGGGGGACAAGTCTGAGTCCCTTCTTGTAAGTCCGCCATGCATATCTAGACCGTATGTCCCTGGCTGAGTGTGCATGTGTGTGTGTGCCTGGCTGGGTGTGCATGTGTGTGTGCCTGGCTAAGTGTGCATTTGTGTGTGCGCCTGTCGTGAGTGTGCATGTGTGTGCATGCCTGGCTGAGTGTGCATGTGTGTGTGTGCCTGGCTGAGTGTGCATGTGTGTGTGTGCCTGGCTGAGTGTGCATGTGTGTGTGCGCCTGGCTGAGTGTGCATGTGTGTGTGTGCCTGGCTGGGGGTGCATGTGTGTGTGTGCCTGGCTGGGGGTGCATGTGTGTGTGTGCCTGGCTGAGTGTGCATGTGTGTGCATGCCTGGCTGAGTGTGCATGTGTGTGTGTGCCTGGCTGGGGGTGCATGTGTGTGTGTGCCTGGCTGGAGGTGCATGTGTGTGTGTGCCTAGCTGAGTGTGCATGTGTGTGCATGCCTGGCTGAGTGTGCATGTGTGTGTGTGCCTGGCTGGGTGTGCATGTGTGTGTGCCTGGCTAAGTGTGCATTTGTGTGTGCGCCTGTCGTGAGTGTGCATGTGTGTGCATGCCTGGCTGAGTGTGCATGTGTGTGTGTGCCTGGCTGAGTGTGCATGTGAGTGTGCGCCTGGCTGAGTGTGCATGTGTGTGTGTGCCTGGCTGGGGGTGCATGTGTGTGTGTGCCTGGCTGGGGGTGCATGTGTGTGCGTGCCTGGCTGAGTGTGCATGTGTGTGCATGCCTGGCTGAGTGTGCATGTGTGTTCTTGCCTGGCTGAGTGTGCATGTGTGTGTGTACACTCCTTGGAGGAGGGCTTAGTTGTACTGAGGAGTAGGGAGGGGTGGCAACAGGAGTCACTTAGTTAGACAGAGTCAAACGGTGAAAGAAAGTGAGTCTACTGACAGCCTTCGGGGGGGGCCCCGAAAAATCTCTTGCACGGGGCCCACTACAGTCTGGGTCCGCCCCTGCCCCAGTCACTGCCCTTTTCTTAATATCGGCAGGCACGGGTCCACCCTGTGGTCCAGTGGGTCCATATCCTAATACCACCTGGAGCGCTCGCCTCAAGTCGCAGTGGCCTGATGGCGTGAGAGCGTAAGTAAGAATGTCCCGTCCTTTTACATTGTTGTAATACAGGGGGCTATGTTTCGGGTGTTGCTGTAATACAGGGAGTTATGTGTAAGCTCCTGGTGTAATAGAGCGGCTATGTGGGTCACAGGTTGTAATACATTGAGCTATGTGTGAGCTCCTGGGGTAATACAGAAGCTATGTGTGGGTTCCTGCTCTAATACAGGGGGCTATATGTGAGCACTTGGTGTTGTGGCACCCTGGCACCTTGTTGGGCACCACAGAACTCCTTAGGGCACAATTGGAGTAAGTAACAGCAAAGCAATACTCACAAAACACCTAACAACACCACAACACCTTAGAACACCTGGTTTCACCCCGAGCCTCTAGGGGAAGCTCCACTGGTCACTTTGAGCCAGTTCCCCTATAAATAGAGTCTTGGAGGGAGAAACTTCAGAGTGTGTGCAGTCGCTACAAGATCTGCCAGCCTGTGTGAAACCTCCAAGTCTTTAAATATATCCCCGGCACACAATAAAAGAAGAGAGATGATTATCCTTTTTGTGTTTTTTATTTTTGAAGGTGAAAAACAGGTTGTATCACACAACGTTTCGGCTCCAGTTGAGCCTTTCTCAAGTGAGTCTTCTGTATATATAGAAAGGGGGTTTGTGGTTCAGTTCCCACATGAGCAACTGCTCAGGCCAGTACCTGCCTGTTTGAGGTACTCAGCATATGACTCCGTCCTTTGTGTCAGTGCAGCAGCATGGTGGCTGGTCTGGGTGGATGGACAGGAGCCTCCTGCTGCTGCACTGACACAAAGGACGGAGTCATATGCTGAGTACCTCAAACAGGCAGGTACTGACCTGAGCAGTTGCTCATGTGAGAACTGAACCACAAACCCCCTTTCTATATATACAGAAGACTCACTTGAGAAAGGCTCAACTGGAGCCGAAACGTTGTGTGATACAACCTGTTTTTCACCTTCAAAGATAAAAAACACAAAAAGGATAATCATCTCTCTTCTTTTATTGTGTGCCGGGGATATATTTAAAGACTTTGTGGCCTATTTTTCCCTTGTGCACCTAAACGGTGGTCGAGCTATACTATATGCTCTCTGATTCGTCTGATTTTTCAGTAGAGCTAACACCTGTCTAAAAATACACATGGCCAGCAGCGGCCTTTTCTCTTTCAATGATGATGAAACCAATGAAATCCTAGCCTCCGTCCGTGAAACGGACAACTTCCTCAAGGTATCGAGTAAGGAAATAAAATCCAGAGACTTCGAAAAGGAGTTGAAAAAGTTGGCTTCTTTTGAACTCCACACCTACACCTTGGCACAGTATACCAAATCAAAGAGAATACCGAGGGGACTAAGAGTGGCATTACGTCCCACACTGTTCAGCAACAACGAAGAGGCTCCTGTCCATCCACCCAGACCAGCCACCATGCTGCTGCACTGACACAAAGGACGGAGTTGTACATTCGGTGGAACGTGATTGACCTTGGGTAACTGCACTGAGGGCACTGTTAAAGGGGTTCAGCTGCACCTAACTTCTTCCCTGGGCTCTCATCTGTGGGTGCTTCAGGTGTACAGGGGGCTAGACTCCCTGGTTGAGGTGCTGATCTCTTTGTGGTTCATGTGGTGGTTGCCACAGCTTGGTCCCAGTAACCGGATTGTTAGGGAGAGTTAAGATAACTCTTCTGTCCCTGAGAGGTGCTTCTCTCCTGTCCTAGGACCCCAGTTGCAAGGGTCTCTCACTGGCTAGGTGTGCTGGTTTGGGCCTGTATAGCTCCCGTACCAGTGACTGCACACTTCCTGCAGCTCTCCTAGCGTCTGCACACTCTGATGTTTCTCCCTCCAGGACCCCATTTATAGGGGGAACTGGCTTAAGGTGACCAGTGGAGCTCCCCCTAGAGGCCTGGGGTGAAACAGGGTGTTAAAGGTGTTGTTAGTGGTGAGTGCTGCTTGCTGTGTACATTCCATTTGTATACCAAGAGTTCTGTGGTGCCCCAACCAGGGTGCCATGGTGCCACACCTACATATCCACGGCTACGGAGGCACTACACCTTCTGTTTGGGGTGCAGTACCTCCCTGTGACGCCTTGCCATAGGGGCGCCACAATTCTATGTAGGGCAAGGGGTGGCGGGAATTTAGAGAAGTGTGTGTGGAGAGAGAGGTAGGACCCGAACAAAGGGGTGGAGGAACAATACTAAAAACATAGGAACACTAAGTTGGAAGGGTGGATTCCCAGGAGGAGAGGTTCCCTGGAGGACGCAGAACCTTGGAGGCAGTTTCCCAAGGGAGAAAGCTCGCTCTAGAGACAGAGACAAGAGAAGAAGCACCGCAAGTAGACACACCCTACAGCTGAACACCACAGAGTAGTGGCAGAACACCGGGCCCGGCAGCCATCACTAATATAGCTGGCCGGAGGACCCAGAGCTGACAACCGGAGAGACAGAGGGAGCCTGGTGAGCCCAAACTACACCTGAGTCACTGGAGGGCTAGGCCACGACAGCCAGAGAGCCGGCTCTGTAGAGGTGACCGGGGAGACTCTAAGACCCTAATCACAAGACACATCAGCGTGGTGCGGGACTCTATGGCCCGTGACCTACCTAACACAACAGAGTAGGAACACAACCATGGTACTAGGGCTAGTGACCCTAAAACAGAGGGAATCATAACTAAAGAGCCCATGACGGCCAGACCGAACCCGCGAGCGAGGACAGTGAGAGAGAGACAAGCAGGGTCTGAAAGGTACTTTGAGGGAAGCAACGCAGAGGAACCGTCTGAGCTGCAGTAGAACCCGGGTCCCCGGATAGACTATGAGAACTAAGACTGAGAACTGTAACCTGTAACCTGCTGTTAAAGAGCCTTGGGACAGTAAAGTACCCGGTAAGCTCAAAAGTACCTGAGACTGTTCCTTTACCGTGCCGCTGCAGAGATCTCCACCTGCAGAGCCGCAACCCTGCTGTCCCTGCGTGCTGGCTGGAGAAGCTGTGGAAGAAGAGCCGGTGCAGCATCCATAGTATGCAGCCCCTCACACTACACCTGCCCCGGGTACACCCAACCCTACCCGTGGAGGGCTTACCATGTACGTTGCCCCTCATCACTGTCCCCTGGCAGAAATACAGCAGCGGTGGTCACCCTGACCACATACTACGGGTGGTGTCACAACAACCTCCCCTGTACATATCCCCTTTTTCAACTGACGCCTAGGCCACAGGACTGGGTCATGACCCCTGTGACTTCCCCCAGAGAGAGTACTAGCAATCCGGTGCCTGAGTACCCCACGGCCTGGGGGCGCCTCACAAAGGCTATGTGTAGCCTCCTGTTGTATACTGGGTGCTGTTTGCAGCCTTCTGCTGCAATACTGCGGTCTGTGTGTGGCCTCCTGCTGTAATGCTGAGGGCTTTGTATGACCTCCTGCTGTATACTGGGGGCTGTGTGAAGCCTCCTTCTGTATACTGGGGGCTTTGTGCAGCCTCCTGCTGTATACTGGGGGCTGTGTGCAGCCTCCTGCTGTATACTTGGGGCTTTGTGCGGCCTCCTGCTGTATACTGGGGGATGTGTGCAGCCTCCTGCTGTATACTGGGGTTGTGTGCAGCCTCCTGTTGTATACCGGGGGCTGTGTGAGGCCTCCTGCTGTATACTGGGAGCTGTGTGCGACCTCCTGCTGTATGTGTGCAGCCTCATGCTGTATACTGGGGCAGTGTGCAGCCTCCAGCTGTATACTGGGGGATGTGTGCAGCCTCGTGTTTTATATTGGGGGCAGTATGAATCCTCCAGCTGTATACTGGGGTCTGTGTGTTGCCTCCTGCTGTATACTGGGGGCTGTGTGCAGTCTCCTGCTGTGTACTGGGTTCGATGTGTGGCCTCTTGCTGTGTACTGGGGGCTGTGTGTGGCCTCTTGCTATATACTGGGGGCTGTATATGGCCTCCTGCTGAATATTGGGGGCTGTGTGCGGCCTCTTGCTATATACTGGGGGCTGTGTGCGGTCTCCTGCTGTGTACTGGGGGCTCTGTGCTGTCTCCTGCTGTGTACTGGGGGATGTGTGCAGCCTAGTGTTTTATATTGGGGGCAGTATGAATCCTCCAGCTGTATACTGGGGGCTGTGTGCAGCCTCCTGCTGTATACTGGGGTTGTGTGCAGCCTCCTGTTGTATACCGGGGGCTGTGTGAGGCCTTCTGCTGTATAATGGGAGCTGTGTGTGACCTCCTGCTGTGTGTGTGCAGCCTCATGCTGTATACTGGGGAAGTGTGCAGCTTCCAGCTGTATACTGGGGGATGTGTGCAGCCTCGTGTTTTATATTGGGGGCAGTATGAATCCTCCAGCTGTATACTGAGGGCTGTGTGTTGCCTCCTGCTGTATACTGGGGTCTGTGTGTAGTCTCCTGCTGTGTACTGGGTTCGGTGTGTGGCCTCTTGCTGTGTACTGGGGGCTGTGTGTGGCCTCTTGCTGTATACTGGGGGCTGTATATGGCCTCCTGCTGAATATTGGGGGCTGTGTGCGGCCTCTTGCTATATACTGGGGGCTGTGTGCGGTCTCCTGCTGTGTACTGGGGGCTGTGTGTGGCCTCTTTCTTGCTGTGTACTGGGGGCTGTGTGTGGCCTCATGCTGTATACTGGGGGTTGTGTGTGGCCTTTTGCTATATACGGGGGGGCTGTGTGTGGCCTCTTGCTGTATACTGGGGGCTGTGTGAGGCCTCCTACAGTATACTGGGGGCTGTGTGCGGCCTGGACTCTATGCACCATGTTGGAGAGACCAAACTAGGTGCCGAGCCAGACCATGGAGCTGCACTGGAAAACAATCAGGGGAAGCCAAACAGGGACCCGAAACTTCAAGGTGACTTAGAACGTATTGTTCTTCTTTTGCCCCTACGGATCTGTCCCTGTGTGCTAGTATTGTGATCTATCACATGATCTATCAAAAGTTGATCATATAACATGTCACATAATACTTGGGGGGCCCTCGTTATCTAAACAGTCTGGGGCCCTTCCTACTCTTAATCCGTCCCTGCTGTCAAATTATATTGCTCTAAAAACAAAACAGCGATTTTCCCATTTTGACTCTTGTCATGTGCACAAACAGTAATTTCCTACTACATATTCATAATTGTTGCATTTGAAAGAAATTACCTTATAAATGCTTGGCTCTATCTAATATATAAAAGCCGAAGGCACTTCACTTCACTTTGTCCGCACTTCCGTCACACACACACACGCACACAGTCTCGCGAGACTTCCTGGACACCATATTGGACCAGTCGTCCGGGGGCGGCGACATGTCGACTGAGGATCCAGGCAGCGGGGAAGACACAGGGCCGGTGGTAAGTATAGCGGAGTGTGTATGTGTATGTGTGTACGTGTGTGTATGTGTGTGTGTGTGTCTGTTCATGGCACTGCGCTCACCACTCTGCCCACGGCACTGCGCTGACTACTCTGCACACGGAACTGCACTCACCACTCTGCCCACGGCGCTGCGCTGACCACTCTGCCCACGGCACTGCACTGACCACTCTGCCCACGGCACTGCGCTGACCACTCTGCCCATGGCACTGCACTGACCACTCTGCCCACGGCACTGCGCTCACCACTCTGCCCACGGCACTGCGCTGACCACTCTGCTCACGGCACTGCGCTCACCACTCTGCCCACGGCACTTCGCTGACCGCGCTGACCACTTTCATCGCACTCACTGCTAACCACTGAGCCACCACGCAGTGCTAACCACTGAGCCACCACGCTGTGCTAACCACTGAGCCACCGCGCAGTGCTAACCACTGAGCCACCGTATACTCTGCTACCCACAGAGCCGCCTGCATACACACAATTAATTTCACCGCACTCCCGTAACTATTAGTAAATAAACTATATATGGATTCTAGACTACCCGATTCTTTAGAATCGGGCCGCCATCTAGATTCCTCATATTATTCTTTGTGAAAATTAAAAATTTGGGCTAAAACATTTTAATTTAAAAAATGATAATTTTTCCATGGCCCAATTTTTTAAAATTCTGTGACACAGCTGTGGTTTAAGATGCTCACTACAGTACCAGATTTATTCCTTGAAGGGTATAGTTTCCAAAATTTGGTAATTTGTGGACGTTTCTGCAATTTTGGGACCAGGCCAGTCCACAAGCCAGTCTGCTGGACTGTAGCTGCACCGAAAAACAATGAATCTGCCAGAAGGTGAGCATATGACTTAGGCTAGGGTCACACATCAGGTTTTTTTTTTAAAACCTGATTCGGTTTTGAGCTTTTAAAAAGCTCAAAACCGGATCAGGAAAAGCTCCTCATAGGAGCCTATGCTAAAAACCGGATTGCTTCACAAGCAATCCGGTTTCCGTCTCCGGCTCTGCAGCCTGCGTGAAAAATCATGCAGGCTGCAATTTTCGGAGCGGTTTCAACATCCACAATGCGGGAACCCGATTGCTCAGGATGTGTAATCCTGAGCAATGCGGTTCCCGCATATACTTTGCTTATCCCGGCTGCCGCCGGGATAAGCAAAGTGCTCTGTGGTTTGTAAAGCTATTTATTTTATTAATAAATGCTTGTACAATGTCTCTAGGGGGTGCCCAGTCTCCCTAGAGACCTTACACCCACTCAAGTGGGCATATGCTGCTGTAATGTGTTATGTACAACAGCTGACTCATGTCAGCTGTTGTACAGTTTTATGAATGAAAGCACCGGGCTCCTCAGAGCGGCGTGCATAGTATAGCTATTGGTATAGCATGTGCGCCGCTGTCTGAGGTCCTGAAGCCACTTACAGTAAGATCTATGGGCAGCGCTGCCCATAGATCTACTGTATAAGGCTTCAGGACCTCAGACAGCGGCGCACATGCTATACCAATAGCTATAGTATGCGTGCCGCTATGAGGAGCCCGGCGCTTTCATTCATAAAACTGTACAACAGCTGACAGGAGTCAGCTGTTGTACATAACACATTACAGCAGCATATGGCCAGCTGAGTGGGTATAAGGTCTCTAGGTGGACTGGGCACCCCCTAGAGACATTGTACAAGCATTTATTAATAAAATAAATAGCTTTACTAAACACAGAACAGTTTGCTCATCCCTGTGGCAGCAGGGATGAGCAAACTATCCGGTAACCGGATTGCTCAGGATTACACATCCTGAGCAATCTGGTTACCAGATTGCGGCTTCAGCAATCAGGTTCCCGGATTGCTGAATGTCTGAAGACAATTGCGTTCACCACATCCGGATCTGGATGCGGTGAATGCAATTCAGGATTAAAGTGTGACCCTAGCCTTATATTTAAAGCGCCGCTACAACACAAAAAAAAAAAACTACAGGAGCTGTGCTTTAATGTCATTGGTCGGAGCACTATCTGATGCTTTGACGGATTGCACTCAGACCAAAACTACAGGCAGCTGCACAAGCCCTAATAGTTATTTAAATGCAGGAGGATACATGACAGCTACATCATATTACTGATCAATCACACAGTCTGGCAGTGCTGCTGGCACTTCTTCTACCACTCGTTCTCTCCCTCAGTTGAATCTCTGTATCATTCACAAACTACTACTTTCATCTTCTTCACTGCTGCAGTTCAACATATTACTGTCTGGAGTATTTGTTTTATGCTGTTGGGCTTTCGCTTCTTATCTCATTTGCTGAGCTGTGAGCGCTGATAAACTCTTACTTTCCTTACTTCATCCTAAGTGTATGTTCACATGTTTAAGCCACCAGAATCTTCTGTTTTTCAAGCACACTTCAGAGAAATCTAATTTTCTCTGAAACTTGAAGCATTTTGAGGCATTTTGTTATTTAGAATTTTCCCGCACTTTTGGGAGGGTCTTTTGTACCGACACTTTTTGAATAAAGACAGCAAACAGTTTTTTAAGCAAAAACATTGTCAAAATGATACCCCAACACCTAAACAATTGTCAGGTCACTTCTTTTAAATATTTGGAGTCTTTGGAAAGCTGAAGTGGTTCAAAGATGAACAAGAGTGTGAACACATGCCCAGCAAGTTGTTTTTCTATTGAAATAAATATGTTCATTTTATACCTACTTGTTAGCAATTTTTCAGGCGTATTTTTGAACCGATCTACTCTAAACCTGCCTAAAAATAGTTGTATGAATATACCTTAAAATGGCTACTTAGGCTTTTATACAGTGTATGATTGTCCATATTGATTGGCTCCATTATGCCATGTGATATGATAGCTGCAAGGCATAATGGGTATGCCAGCACAGTTGTATGCGAGATTATGTCAGCTGTATGACTCCCAACTTTTGAAAAACAGAAAGAGGGAATAACTAGGCAAACATGTGAAGTTTTGACCACACTCCAAGCCACACCATTTGGCAGTGAAGGACATTCAGCAGATGCCCAGGACTGTTCATTCGTTCATAGTCGGAGCAGCCAGAACCTTGTCATCTCTATGTAACTTCACTATAAGACATCTGGCTTTTGTGTGTCTTTAAGGCTGTTCGTCACTCCTGCGGCCAGGCCGTCATAAGTGGTACTACATGTATTTATATGTGTGATATCACGCCTGGAGGTAAGTGGAGGATACTTTGCTAAGATCCCCAAATACACTCAACACATCTGAACTTCAGGCCAGGGAAGTGCCGGGTGGAAGAGACCCACCTAGAGGGCAGTTCCCACTTCCTGAGTGTAGGGAGGAGTTAGGTTAGGGGAGGGTGGCAAGAGTCTAGGCAGCTTAAGAGATAGCAAGGAGTGTAGAGTGGAGTGCTAGGATGAGGGCCTGGAAATGAATCTGCTGCCAGCTTTTGAAGCTGTATAAAATATGGCTGGAAAGAAAAAAGCGCACATAGGGTATACCTGTGTGTAAATTAATAACTTTGTGCGAACACTGCTCACCCTATAATGGTTGTGAGGGTCCCAACCAAACCAAATCACTCATTGATATATCTAGTGATATCCTGATGGCAGGTGTGGTGCCCCACATGGTCAGGCGTCACACCGAGTATTGCACTCGTAAAAGTGGTGCAATCTTCCCCAACTGCAAGTGGATGCTGGGCTGGTGGGTGGGACCCATTCCTGCACTCCCACACTAGAGTAGTGGTGGGAGGTTACTCCTGGGAGGGAGATATAGTCACCTCTAGAGGGAGTCAAAGAGTAGTCAGTTATTTAGTTGGAGTCGAGGAGGAGCGTGGAGCGAGTCGAGAGGTCTATTAGGACAATCAAAATAAGGAGAAAGATCCAGCAGAAAATTTCCGGAATGCTTGTTTATTTGCTATACAAAAACCTCCATAAAGCAGCGGGGTGTGCATCAAGCCAACATGTTTCGACTACACAGTCTTAATCATGCCATGATTAAGAATGTGTAGTCGAAACATGTTGGCTTGATGCACACCCCGCTGCTTTATGGAGGTTTTTGTATAGCAAATAAACAAGCATTCCGGAAATTTTCCGCTTGATCTTTCTCCTTATTTTGATTATCGTGCCCGATGCCAGGGCGGTTTCCGTGCGGACTATAACTCCAGGACGTGACAGGACGGAATTATACCGGTGAACTGCCTTTCCCTACCCTTTTCCCACTGTTACTTACGTCTATTAGGACAGCTCCAGGCTGATCCTGAGGAAAAATGAAAGGGGATCCTGAGGGGATCCTGAGAGAGGGTGCCTGATGCGTGGGTCTGGGCCCGAGAGAGAAAGGGGGAACCTCAGCGTGGTTCAGGAATTCCCCAGTCCACCACGGGAACGCCGGTCCCGAGGATATGGCCAAAGTCCACCTCTGAAGTTGTCAACCAGCTGCTGCAGTCTGTTCACCGGCTGCAGCACCCTGCCAGGTGGAGCGGTCTTCTTCACTTCGAGAGAGGGGAGCCCCAAGACTACCTTCAAGGAGTAATTGGGTATAGACTTATCCTAGGCGGGGAAGAAAGGACACGGGTTTGTCAGCTAAGGCATATTACGGGTACCACCATACCACCTGGCATCCACTTGCAGCCACCCATAGAGCTACCTGTTTCCTTAACAACTTTTGCTGAACTGTGGACTTGTATGCTGATGTCTGTTTACAGTAAAGTACCGGGAGAGTGACTTTACCTCGTTGTCTTTGTGCCATTTATCATCGACCTCTTTGCTTACAGCAACGCTGCCCCGGAGGACCAGCTCCACCTGTAGGGAGCTTTGCCATCCTTGCCACAATACCATCACCCTCCGGAGGACTGTGGCGGCGCTGGTGACCCATCACCAGGTACTACAGGTGGCATCACAAGACAATAACTATTTTCCTTGTACATAACCCCTCTATTGAAGTGTCACCCAGGCCACGGGCTCAGGCACCACCACCTGTGACATCCCCGCGAACCCCTCCGAGCCTGATACCCGAGTACCCCGGGGCCTGGGGCTCGACACAGGCTGCTGCAATCTTCCTTGAATCGGTAACAAAAGTAGTGTGGAAAGAAAAGGGTTTTCAGACCGTGATCCCGCCTGCACAAATAATCTCAACTCACAGAGATATATTTAATGTGATGTAACCTTGTGATTTTTTCCTGATGAAGGGTTAATCCCGAAACACGTAGAAAATAAAAATCACATTAAATATATCTCCGCGAGTTGAGATTTTTCGTCCAGGTGGGAGCACGGTCTGAAAACCCTTTTCTTTCCACATTACTTTTGTTAGCTTTTGAAGCTGGGCAGAGGAACTAGTTTCAACAGGGGTACCAGCCTCAAATTGATCAGGGATACTTCAGGGCCGGTCTTGAAATTGGATGTCACTGGGCTTCAAGTATAGTGACTCACCTTGTTGACCTTCCTGGTGCTCAAGAGGCTATATAGGGTCAGAGGACAAAGGACTGTTGCTCACAGGACTTGTAGCTACCTGTCCGGCACGGAATGGCAACCATGGACACTTAGGAAAGGGAAGAGGTAGCAGGTGTTTGAATGGGAAAAGGCAGCTGGAAGACATATACCCTTTGTCTCAGCAAGGTGGATTCCAATTATCTTTGGGCTAGTCAGGCTGTGCTCCTGCTGGGTTGTAATCCAAAACTACAAGTAAGGGGTAAGTTCAACAAAGAACTGTGTGTCATCTGATCCTTCCTGCATCCTCCTGCACCAATACCCTTATCCTCCTCTGCACCATCCAATCCATCCCTCTGCACCTGCCACGGGACCCCTGCCCTAACTGAAGAGGGCTTACCACCTGGCTGCCCTACAATCTCCCCTTGGAAGCTCCCACAGAAGCCCCTGGCCATCTATGGTCAGAACTCCAGTTGGCGTCACAAACTATCACAATCCCCTGAAAACAACTCAACATGTTCAGCTAGAACCACAACCTCTGGTACTTCTGAACTGTTTGCCCAGGATGGTTGAGTGCCCTGGCTCTTATGGTCGCGACAGCTGTGTTCACACACTGTATAAATACTGCATTTTTTTTTGTTTTCTACAGAATCTGCACCAAACTACCCAATAAAAATCATCTCTGATTATTACATTTTTGCAGCATTTTTTATGCCTTTTCTGACTTATTTAAGGTTTCTCGTGTAGATGTGAAGTCGCATTTTTAAAGGGAACCTGACCACTCCAAATCATCCCCAACCCTATTAATACCTGTCCCTGCACCCTAACATATCAGTATTAGTGCTCCTTTTCTTTAAAAAAAAAGCGCTCTGTAACATTGGAATAATCAACAATATACACTTACAAATTTGAGACTTCTTGTCCCTGAATAAGTCTCGCAGGGCGTCCCCTGTGAGACTCTAAGCCCTCCCTAGGTGCTTATTTTCACGCCCCGAATGATCCACCCTCTCTCTGTCTGTGTTGCTGTGATGTGGAGCTGAAGGCAGGACTAATGATTTGCATTCTGTGAGTGATACAGAGGGGGGAGGGTAAAGCCTGTACAAGCAGGGCAAATAGACAGAGAGAGGGTGGATCCTCGAGGCTGCAAAACAACACGCCCCAAGGACTAAAGAATATAGCCCCTGCTAATTATAATCCCTAATGAGTGAGTATTAAAACGTTTTTATGCACTTTCACATGATGCTTTTAGGAGACAAAACAAGTGTGAGATTAGTGATGGGATGCTGCAGGGACATGATTTGGTAGCTTAGGAGGTGTTCTGGAGGTGACAGGATCCCTTTAAGTGCTTTAATAGTACAGAAATGCTTTGATTGTGCACTTAAAAAAGTAACTGCAGTATTTTCCATATGTTTTTTAGGTTTCTAGAGAGAAAAAGCATTAAACGCACACAGTTCAGTGGTGTTTTTAGACACACAGTGGGTGATGTAAGTCCCATCCACGTTGCTTGGGCAGTTAAACACAGCAGATTTTAGAAAAAATTGGAAAAAAAACAGCAGAAAAAAGTGCAGCGTTTAAACTAAACGTGAATACAGCCTAAATGTCCAAGCAAAGTGGGTGTGATTTCATGAAATCTCCTACCTCTGTGTGATTAATTATGTTGCAGAACTGTACGGTTTGGTGCTTTTTTTCTCTAAAGGCTTCTATGTGGAGCCTGAAAAAACACAAGCAAAAAAACAGTATTATATGTTTAAATGCTGAATCAAAACTTTTCTGTACTATTAAAAAAGCATTAAAAACCCAAATTCACATCTGCAAAAATGCATAATAAAAAGGAAGCAAATGAATAGAGAAAAATAATCAAAAGCGACATTTACCGATCCCCATAAATAATCTGAATCGGTACGTTTACAAGGAAACCAAATATGTACATGTTATTCGCTTATTTGTGATGTTTGTTATTAAAAATGACTTAACTGTAATTTTTTTTGTCTTTTTTAGTAATTTTATAGGAAGAAAGAAAAATTCTCCTTCTAGAATACAGGTACACTGAGATACAATGCTGTGTACAATGTATCTCTATGTACTAGTACAGGCTGCCTGTGGAGTCAGGGCCTGCAGTGCAGCTTCAAGTATAATAAATTCTCCTTGTGAAATCACCAGAGTCTGTGGCTTAAACGATCTCCTGTTCAAATGTTTGAAGGCTGAACTTTGAGTTCCAGGAGGAGGAGGGTGGATAAAATACATTTTTTTTTAATTACTTCTTATTATTTTATAGTAGTTTTATAGGAGCAATAAAATCTCTTTTTCTTTACCTCTGACTTTTTCTTTACCTCTAGAATACAGTGGGTTCACTGCCTGCACTTTAGGTCAAGATTACCAAATTCCCCCTTCTCCCTTAGTGCAGGCAGTGGCTCAATAGTAGAGATGCTTTCCACTTACAAAGTGTTCATGAATTCATGTTCTGAGGAGAAATGTTAATTTAAGAGAGTTGTCTGCCCTGCCCCAGAGGAGGAGGAGCGAGGAGAGATGTGAGGCAGAAGGACAGTCCCGCTGAATCTGGGAGGGTTGGGAGCTATTCAGCCGATCTGCAGCTGATGCAATCTTTTAGAATGTGTAAAAGGTCAGTGGGCATTTTCTTGTATTTGGGTAATTTTAAATGCAAATTGTTCGAATTTGTTTGGAATAATGAATTTCATGATATTCAACTCTATCTCAATTTACATAAAATTAATTTGATTGGCTCTAGTACTTTTTTGCTATTTTTCTTCCATTTGTTTTCACTCTGTATGACCTCATGATGTTCTTCTGTCATGCACTTTTAGGTGTCATTCAGATCGATGTATTTTAGGTCATTGTGCTGGCCAAGTGCCTAGCAAATGTTAATATTATTTTAATACCAAAAACTCTATATGTCATTACAATCTCTTATGGTGGGTTTACACGCCGCGATATCGTTTCGATATCGCAACTCAATGGCGCGGGAGCGCGCAATTAGTGCACGTTCCTCCCGCATCGCATTGAATGTTTACACGCTGCGATATCGTATTACAACGTCCGTGCGATGTCACCGCCTCCCAACCCAGGATCGCATAGTTAACATGGGAGTGAATGGGTGACGTATGAAATCGCATCGTAATTGGGCGTTTACACAGCACGATCCGGCTTCAATCGCTATGCAATATCGGGGCATTGAATAGCACGCTCATTCGATCCCCGATATCGCATTGACATCGTTCCTGCATCGTATTGGACGTTCACACCATACAACGCAGGAACGATTTCGCCTCCGACGATTGAACCACGTGACTTTTGATTGAAATTGTACTGCGATATCGCGACGTGTAAACCCGCCATTAAAGGGTCAGTGAGTAATTGCTACCTTGTATGACCCATCAACTCCTCTAATTGATTATATACAACAAAGAGAAAACAAGTAGATTTCATTTGCTTATGAAAACATGTGCTGAATTTATTAAGTTACAACATACAATATACACCTTAAAAGGCATCATAGATCAGGAGGTTATGTATAACTCTGACGCAGCAGATGGAAATGGCAGCATTCAGGTCACAAATAAATACAATAATAAAGTGAGACTACAAGTTCAATTGGCCATACTAGTAATACAGGGTGGCCATTTATATGGATACACCTATATAAAATGGGAATGGTTGGTGATATCAACTTCCTGTTTTGTGGCGCATTAGTGTATGAGAGGGGGGAAACTTTTCCAGATGGGTCGTGACCGTGGCGGCCATTTTGAAGTCAGCCATATTGGATCCAAGTTTATTTTTTTTCAATGGGAAGAATATCAAACATGTTGAGAATTTCATAAGAAAAACAATGGTGTGCTTTATCTTAATGTAACTTTATTCCTTCATGAGTTATTTACAAGTTTATAACCACTTATAAAATATGTTCAAAGTGCTATGCATTGTGCATTCTATGTGATGAATACTTTTTATCATTTAACAATTAAAAAAAAAAAGATTTAAGCAAAGGTATGAAAAACACACATGTTGCTGCAGCTACATTTCTTTTCCAACCTTTCCTTTTCAATTTTATTGATTTTCCAAACAATTTACATGTTATTTTCTGAAGAATGTTCTTTACAGACATTTTCTCCACAAATGGAATACTAATGCTCAGTTTTCTTGTCTTTGTTGGACAAATAAAACAACGCTTTCGTTTTCTTTCTACTGGCTCTGAAATTGCCTGAAAACATACGCTACACCATTTCATAGCTTCTCTAGGTTGCTTTGGCAAGCATTTTATGTTGTTTCGCTGCATCATGTGAGGCATTACAAGTTCATGACAAAGGTCCTTCATGAGTAGGCACCTCCTGTCCTTCCTCCTAGCATGAAAATCGGGATGGATTTCAGTATAAATACTGTAGGAATTAAGGACTGATACATCAAACATATTTGCAAAAATGACTACAGGCCAATGTTTTGTTTGCCTCTTGCATGATTATCCAACCATTTCATCCATCCTGTCTACACCTTTAGTTTTATATATAGCGCAGGATGATTTCTGGTTTCTGTTTCCTGTCATTGCTGTCAATACTGGAATCATGATGCATGGTACTAAGTAAAATAACAGTTTTTCTTTCTTTGCTTTGTAAGACACCATTGTTACTTTGTTGGTGAAACCAAACACACTATAATAAAGTGCTCGCTGAGGAATGGGATGCATCACTGGAGGAATATCTCAGCAATTTGGTTTCATAGTAGCAACTGTAATATCTTTTAAAAAAAAAAATTGCCCAGTTCAACATTAGTAAAGTAATTGTCCTTTGTAATGTTGCTACCAGAATTGTAAATTGGTACATCATATTTTTTTTACAATACGAGAACCTAGGTCTTTCTGCACTGGAGCGCCAACATCTTTGCCACACTAGATAAACCATCCAATAATAATTTACAGACTCACACATCCAAAATACTTTTATTCCATACTTGGCTGCTTTACTAGACATATATTGAATGAACTTGCAACATCCTCTGAAGGCTACAAGTTGCTCATTCACTGTTACATTAGCACTAGGATTGTAAAGCTTGGTACAATTCTTGATAAAAAATATTCCAGATGAAACATAGGTACTAATTGACCCGTTTTCAACCTTGCAGGACAAGTTTGCTAAGTTACCATCACATCGAGACTCCTCCAAATTTCCTAATATCTATCCACTGACATTGTTGCTTTGTAGTGTGGATCAGAAAGTGGGTCAAGAAATAATACTCTTATAGGAACATCATAAGATTTTTTTTTTCCAAAAGTGTTAAGGTACCATTCTTTACACACAGAGATATATTGCTTGCAATTCACTGGTTGCAGTGAAATCATGGATATATTGTTCCATTTTGTTGCCATGTACAAGTGCAACAATGTGTCCATGATTTCACTGCAACCAGTGAATTTCAGGCAATATATCTCTGTGTGTAAAGGTACCTTTTGTCCAATATAAGCATAAAATTATTCTTTTGAGATATTATTCCATTTTTTTTCCAGAAGCATTACGTCTTTCTTCTAGGTTTGTACAGAAAAGCACCTCATCTACATTATGTTCAGAAAAAAAAGTACGGAAAACAACTTGAGGGACAAGTACTGGGGACTTCCCATGGCTCCTTGAGCTTCTCTCCAAGTATTGGCGTACGTCCAAGTACTTAAGGAGTACTGCCCCAAAATACATTAGTTTTGGATGTTCTATTTCTCAATTCCTCTGCATCCACTTCTTCATCATCAGAAGAGTCACTGGATGAGGAATTAGCGTGATTAGCTGCTGGCAGGTACTCCTCATCAGACAAAAAGTTTATTTTAATCATCACGTTCAAACATGATTGTATCAATCTTTTGGTCAGTCAAACTCTTGGAAGAAGACTATGTCATTGTTGAATTAGATGTCAGTAAACTAAAAAAAAAAACAATGAATACAATCAAGGTTGAAAAATCTTGCGCCAGATTC
>JARQOC010000005.1:437496742-437610406 GCA_033576535.1 Allobates femoralis | reverse complement strand
TATTGATTTATCAGTCAATACGCTTCAGGGCTCACTGGCCCCTTCCTCAGGACAAATCAATATCATATTGCCATGTTTCAGGGCATTTCAGGGAGTCCTGAATGCGTTGACTAATAAATCAATATTATATTCACCCTTTTATGTCTCATGGAATACTGCAGCATGGTTTTTAACCCTTCATCCTTCCTACTTTAATTTTCTGAGATAATGATCTTTGAGTGGCTTTACAAAAGGAGGATTTTTGGTGTATTTTAAAGGCACCAGAGCTATAAGTATTCAGATATGAATGAGGGGGAGAAAACCAAAGAGGACCAGTTACACAGGATCAATGCAAAATTTGAACAAGCTTGTTCAAATTTTGCATTGATCCTGTGTAACTGGTCCTCTCTGGTTTTCTCCCACTCATTCATATCTGAATACGTATAGCTCTGGTGTCTTTAAAATACACCAAAAATCCTCCTTTTGTAAAGCCACTCATACATTGGTGTTTGGCACAGAGCTGTGTACTAACTTATCTAGTGGTGCAAACTTAGATTAGCCATATTTTGGTTTAATAATGATCTTTGAGTTTTCATTTAATTTCATTTCATAATCAACAACATTAACAGAAATAAACACTTGAAATAAATCACTCTGTTTGTAATGACTTTATATAATTTATAGTATGTGTTTCACTTTTTGTATTGAATTACTGAAAAAAAATATTTTTGATGATATTCTAATTTATTGAGATGTACCTACAAGTGTAGAAGAGGTAGCATTACACGCTGATGACCCTCAGGAATAATAAGGGTTTTCTCTAAAGAAAAAAAATATATATTAAAAGCTCTTTTAAAAAGATGTTTAAAGGAGATTTTAAGGTTCCTGGAGTTCACAGCTGCTGGCATATCTGGTACTCTTTCAAAGATTCACAACCTGCAAGTGTTCCAATATCTGGAAACTTGAGAAAGCTTGAAAACTTTCTTCAAAAGCTCCATTAAATTCACCAGGTTGAAAGCTACTGGTAGACTCGATGGCTGTGAACTCAGGTAACCTATAGCCACCGAGTCTTCAGGCGACCGTTTTGGCCCCAAACTTTCAAGGAATATTTTAGGGCCATTTTAAGCTTCCGAAGAGTTACTGAACTAAGGCTACTTTCACATTACGATTTTTTAAAATCCGATGCTGTCCGATATAAATCGGACAGCATCGGATTCTTCTGATGCCTGGAATCGGATGCCAAATAGGCATCCGATTCCGACATTTTATCTGATGCCTGCCCTCACCTCCCTCCTGTCAGCTGTCATCAGCTGTCTCTCCCCCAGTGCTCCAATATGGTCCCCCGTCCTCCACTGTGCTCCCCCTCTTGTCCTCCATGCTCCTCCTCTCCTTTTGTCCTCCTCCTCTCCTTTTGTCCTCCTCCTCTCCTTTTGTCCTCCCCTCTCCTCCTCTCCTTTTGTCCTCCTCCTCTCCTCTTGTCCTCTCCTCTCCTCCTCTCCTTTTGTCCTCCCCTCTCCTCTTCTCCTTTTGTCCTCCTCCTCTCCTCTTGTCCTCTCCTCTCCTCCTCTCCTTTTGTCCTCCCCTCTTCTCCTCTCCTTTTGTCCTCCTCCTCCTCTTGTCCTCCTCCTCCTCTCCTTTCTCACCTGTCCACGACTCCTGCACGGTCCCGCGCGTCTCCCGGTATCTTGCTGTTCTGTGCTGCCAGGACCTCTCGTGATGTCACAATCACATGACTGCCGGCTATTGGTTCCTGGCAGTCATGTGATTGTGACATCACGGCAGGTCTTATCAGCACAGACGGCAAGATACCTGGAGACACCGGAGACGCCGGGAGACGACGTGGGCCTCGTGGACAGGTGAGCATAGTTTGTTTTTTTTTTCATTAACCCATTCATTCACTTTTGGAGCGATTTTAGTGTACTGAGCATGCTCAGTACACTAAAATCGGTCCGAGGAGACATAAGATGTTTCCTCGGACCCTTCTCCATAGGGCCCCATGACAAATTGATTGGGTCGGATCGGATGTGCACTAAATGCCATCCGATTTGGTCCGATCCGAGTTTGTCCGATTTTATTTTCGGTGCTAAAATCGGAGCATGCTCCGATTTTAGCACCGATAATAAAATCGGGCAGATTCGGATCGGACCAAATCGGATGGCATTTAGTGCACATCCGATTCAGTCCGATGCCCATAGGGCTGCATGGGGTCCGAAAATCGGTCCGATGCTGTCCGATTTTTATCGGACAGCATCGGAACTGATAAAATCGTTATGTGAAAGCACCCTAAGCCGAGTTTGCCGACTTTTTAGCAAAATGTTTCCAATCTCAAATCTGAATTAGTCAGGTTCGTGCCGAATTTAAAATTGGTCAACCTTGTTTAGAAAAGTTCACTCAACACTATCAGGGACCTATTGAAAGGTTCATCATGATGTGGTAGTGGGTTTCACACACTCTGATTAGAATGCTAAATTAAAACCCCCGTGTTTGTTTTTATACCTTTTTGATTGAATCAATGCATGATTTTTGAATCAAATCAAATTTTTGCGGTCTATGTCTTTTTTCAAGTTTTTTTTATGAAATTGTATTTACACAATGAAAGGCGTAGGCAAGTGGTTAAATAAACAGAGTATACACCAATTACTCTGTTTAGCATCATTTGAGGTCAGCGCGGTGATTCTTTCAACTCAGCGCTTTCTGTTTGTTCATCTTTTTTCAAGTTATAGCATATTGCATGCTGTCCTTTTCTGTTTTGCTTGGACTAGCATGCCTCCCATTTGACCCAGGTGGTTTTAACCAGCAGCATATTGCAAGAGGGGTTCCAACTATTTTTGCTCTCAGCTCACAGTCAATGATCATATAGGTAGAAAAATAACTTAGGTCTATCAAGTTCAACCTTTCTCTACCAGTTAAACATTCTCTATCACTGGGTCATTTATAACCCAAAATGCCATTGTGAGAAAAGCATCAATCTCTTTTTTAAAAGCTGTTATAGTGTCTGCCATTAGTACCTCTTGTGGTAGGGCAAGCAACAATCAGATGGCTCTAACTGTAAAGAACCCTTTTCTTAGCTGCCGGAATCGTGTTTCCTCCAGTTGTAATGTTACATGGCTCCTTTGAAAGTTCTTTTGAAAGAAAAAAGTTATTTTCCAATCCTTTGTATTGACTAAACATGTATTTACACATATACAGTGGATACAGAAAGTATTCAGACCCCTTTAAATTTTTCACTGTGTTTCATTGCAGCCATCCGGTAAATTCAAAAAAGTTTATTTTTTTTCTCATCAATGTACATAAACAGAAATGTAAAAATTAGAAAAATAAAAATATGAAAATAAACAGAAATGTTGAAATTTTTGCAAGTTTATTAATAAAAGAAAAACTGAAATTTCACATGGTCATAAGTATTCAGACACTTTGCTCAGACACTCATATTTAAGTCACAAGCTGTCCATTTCCTTGTGATCCTCCTTGAGATGGTTCTACACCGTCATTGGAGTCCAGCTGTGTTTAATTAAACTAATAGGACCTGATTTGGAAATGCACAAACTTGTCTATATAAGACCTCACAGCTCACAGTGCATGTCGGACAAAATGAGAATCATGAGGTCAAAGGAACTGCCCAAGGAGCTCATAGACAGAATTGTGGCAAGGCATAGATCTGGTCAAGGTTACAAAAGAATTTCTGAAATACTCAATGTTCCTAAGAGCACAGTTACCTCAGGGGAAATGGTGTATCAGTGTCCGCGCTGCTGAAATCCCAAGAAAACGATCCGGAAACCATATGTAGGTTGCATCAATCATCCATTTATTCCTTTCCTACGCGTTTCAACACTGTCCTAGTGTCTTCCTCAGGTGATATCCCTGAGGAAGACACTAGGACAGTGTTGAAACGCGTAGGAAAGGAATAAATGGATGATTGATGCAACCTACATATGGTTTCCGGATCGTTTTCTTGGGATTTCAGCAGCGCGGACACTGATACACCATTTCCCCTGAGGTAACTTCTGGATGATTCCCACGTGCATGTGGAAGGTGGAAGTCCTGCAGCAGCTGCATTTAATGCCAAATGCTTTTACACCAGTTGTGGGTCTCACAACTGTGCTAGGTGAGTGAATTCATACCCACCGCATACATTAGTGTCACTAGTGATAGGGCACTATTGCGCCCCTTGTTCCCCCCCCTATTTTTTTACTAAGAGCACAGTGGCCTTCATAATCCTTAAATGGAAGATGTTTTGGACCTCCAGAAGTCTTACAAGACATGGCCATCCAGCCAAACTGAGCAATCATGGGAGAAGAGCCTTGGTAAGAGAGGTAAAGAAGAACCCCAAGATCACTGTGGCTGAGCTTCAGAGATGCAGTAGGGAGATGGGAGAAAGTTCTACAAAGTCAACTATCACTGCAACCCTCCACCAGTTGGACCTTTATAGCAGAGTGGCCTGCCAGAAGCCTCTCCTTAGTGCAAGACGTATGAAAGCCCGCATACAGTTTGCTAAAAAAACACATGACAGACTCCCAGACTATGAGAAATAAGATTCTCTGGACTGATGAAACAAATATAGAACTTTTTGGTGATAATTCTAAGCGGTATGTGTGGAGAAAACCAGGCACTGCTCATCACCTGCCCAAATCAATCCCAAAAGTGAAATATGGTGGTGTTTTTCAGCTGCGGGGACAAGACGACTGGTTGCGATTGAAGGAAACAGGAATGCGGCCAAGTATAGAAATATCCTGGATGAAAACCTCTTCCGGAGTGCTCTGGACCTCAGACTTGGCCGAAGATTCGCCTTCCAACAAGACAATGACCCTAAGCACACAGCTAAAATAACAAAGGAGTGCTTCAGAACAAATCTATGACCATTCTTGACTGGCCCAACCAGAGTACTGACCTAAACCCAATTGAGCATCTCTGGAGAGACCTGAAAATGGCTGTCCACGAACATTCACCATCCAGCCTGATGGAACTGGAGAGGATCTGCAAGGAAGAATGGCAGAGGATCCCCAAATCCAGGTGTGAAAAACTTGTTGCATCATTCCAAGAAGAATCATGGCTGTACTAGCTCAAAAGGTGCTTCTACTCAATACTGAGTAAAGGGTCTGAATACTTATGATCATGTGATATTTCCGTTTTTCTTTATTAATAAATTTGCAAACATTTCTACATTTCTGTTTATTTTTCAGTCAAGATGGGGTGCAGAGTGTACATTAATGAGAAAAAAAATTTACTTTTTTGAATTTACCAAATTGTTGCAAAGAAACAAAGAATTACATATTTAAAGGGGTCTGAATACTTTCCGCAACCACTGTAAATGAAATGTCCTCTGCTCCTCTGAGGCATCATGTGGAAGGTGAGATTTTTACCTCCTTTAACTTGGTGTTGGTGCTGTCTGTACGCCATTACTGTTATGATACAGTGCCTTGGAGTTGTGTGGCCTGGAGTGTTAAGAGCTTTGCTTTGCAGCATGGGTGCTGTAGGGCACCAGGTTGACCCCTTGTTGATGTGCTGTCGTTTTGGAAGTGATAGTCACATAGTACCACACATTTAATGTCTGACCCACTGAAAGGTTCACCATGATGTGGCAGTGCACTTCATACAGTGTGATCAGAATGTTAACCCCTTACTTTTCATTGTCTATAGCCAGATCTACCAGCTGCACTATTTATATATTCCCCTTCATCATATCTCTATACAATGGTTCCCCTCATCCCCTTAATGTTTAGGGATCAATCTGATTCTCAGATAGTCCTCTATATATTGTTACAAGGCTTCTGAATTGGCAATGGCATGGCAATGACATGCATGGCAATCTCCTCGCTTCATTCCACAGCTATCAGTGCTGGGGCGGTAACGTTAGGCTACAACAAATTCCCACAGGATGTCCCATCACCACCTCCCGGATAACACAATAGCTCCGTCCACATGGGCGGTACCAGTGACACGCTCCTAGCAACACGCCTACAGCATATCCTACTATCTCCTGAATGAAGCAATTGCCCCGCTCACGGGCAAAGGGTCCCCAATGTCTCTAGCCCCTGTAAGCTTTAAAAAAGACTTTAGAAACCTTACAGTTAAGAGGTTGTCTGGGTGGGATGTTATTAAGAGATCCTGGCTACTGGCACAATCCTCCCTGCCTTCTCCTTGTGTGTTCCGCCCCCTCTATGTGTCTGTCGCCACCTCCTCTTCTTCAGGGTCTGCCCTCCTCTTCTGCCCCTGACATCACAAAGAGCAGGAACAGAAGAGGAGCGCAGACTCGGAGAAGAGGAGGCAGCTGCGGACACATAGAGGGGGCAAAACACACAAGGAGGAGGCAGGGAGGGCTGTGCCAGCAGCAATGACCTCTTAATATGATCCCACCCAGGCGACCTCTTAACTGTAAGGTTTAAGTCTATTTTAAAGCTTACAGGGGGGACATGCTGCATTCAGTGCTGCATTTAGTTTGCCATGCACCAGGGAAGTGACAGGTCCTCTTTAACTGTGTGGCTCCCTTTATAATCGTCCATATTTGATATATTAGGTCTGTCATTTTGGAATACTCGACCCTGATGGGACTGGACCCTGCTGTGGCTATTTAGGACTGCGCAAATTAGAATTTTACATGGGTATTTTTTCTCTCCTATAAGGGAATTCCGTATATATTATTAAAATATCCGTTCTTTTGTAGGATTATGAGAAGTCAATGGAACCTTGTTTGTCCAGTCTTAATGACTTATTCATGGTTGGATTTTATTTTAGGTGTCTATTTAACTGTTGCTTTAAATTTTTGACTTATGGAGCGGTATAAAATTTTTACTTTGCTCTCATAGATCCTTTTCATAAATGTATTGGAGACTGGTTCTTGATATAAATCGATGCCAATGATGAATCCTGATATGGATGTATTGGAGAAGGAGGGAAACGCATCGGGCAACAGGCTCACTTAGTCCAAGGGTGGCCTGGTTTTTTTAACCTCTTCCAAAAACAGGATAATAATTTAATAATGTTTTAAGCCTTCACCTTGGACCTTATATTGGTCATTATAACTGTGTAGTTGTAGCACCAAAGCTTTGGGGGTGATAGGATACACAGTCCCTTCATGCAACTTTATCCTTCAATGCATTGAGGTCTATCCTCTTTATAAGGTTTGCGCGGATCGAACAGCTCCGTCCATTGGATTTTTATGCAACTGTGGCATAATCCTTCACTGTACCCATAAGTAATGGTCCAATTGGACATTTTTCGGGTTATACCTAATTACTTTTTGACAGTGACTTTCGCACTGTGTAGGGTTCCCTCTACATGCCCCTGTAATTTTTGGATTAGGGTCCCACTCATGACTGTTAGCGGCACTTCCTAGTGTAGTGCAGGGCTCATTAGGTTGAGACTTCAAAGAGTAGGGGCATCATTCGGTTAAATATAGGCTAAGTAGGGTACAGTATAGGGCTAACTGCCCCTCACTTTTCCCTCTCTAGCTGTTGTGCCAAAAATAGTTTATCTGTATTGGGGTCCTACACAAGTGTAAATAGTTGCACGAATAACATTGTCTATACCGGGTATTGCTTTTTGTGGTTTTTAACCCTTTTTTAATGACCTATGACGTATAGGAACATCATAGGTCACCTCCCTCCCTCTGATGCGAGCTTGCATCATCCCCCACACATATCAGGTGATCTGATCAGGTGACATGTGTAGTTAACAGGGCCGACTAGATCATTGAAAACCCTTTGTATTATGCTGTCAACCACTGACAGCGTGATCCAAAGCATTGCAGCGGGGATTACACTATTCCCCGCCAGCATTGGAAGTCCTGTGATGCGATCACGGGGCCTGAATGCATTGCCATTGATAGCTCAGGCTCCTGGAAGGACCACGGATGCTGTCGTGACTCACTTCCTGCAGATGCCGGTATGCACAGAAAGCGATCATTTCTCCTGTTCACATATGTGCAGCAGTATGGCTATAAACAGGAGAAGCGATCGCACTGTGCAGTGTGCTGAGATGCCTTAATGTGCAGTGTAAAATAAAGTAAAAGTAAAAAAAAGTCTTTAAAACTATGAAAAAACCCATAAAAGGTTAAATCACCCCTTTTCAATGCCCTGTCTATCAAAATATAAAATCAATTAATCATATCTGCATGCTGCATAACAGAAAAAAAATCAAAACGTCAAAAATTTTTTAGTTGCCCCTAAGTTGGTATTAAAATGCAATAATTGGCAGTCGAAACAGCACATCCACCCAAAATGATATTATTAAAAACATGATTTTTGGATTTGTGGTCTACCGCCTTTTTCTACATTTATATCACATCATACATTTTTCTGCTCTATTTTATGGACAAAAGTGGGGCATTATAAAGAAGGCAGTTCATGCACGTGTCCGCGGTGCTAATGAGTAACCGAGCCAGACGTATACAATCCAAGACCTCTGAGGCTAGGGTTTGGCATCAAAGTTGACATCATGTCAGGGATACTGGCTATGACATTTGATGCCAATGTAAACAGTATTCCTTGCCGCAGTGGGGAATTATTTAATTGTTTTGGCGCTACTGCTTCCTGTGTGAACCATTTTACTTAGCTCGGATAAGCTCTTTAAAGAGGGATGATCCTCTTGTGTCTATCATTGATTTGGAGCTAAACAGCATGCAATAAAATCTTAACCATTTAACCAGCATGGATATATAGCAAGCAAAGTATTAAACTATAGCATCTTCACTGCTGGCCTCTCATAGTGGTGAAGCCACAGCAACAACCGTACCACTGGAGATACCATTCTGAAGAAGGAGCGGAGGAACCAAACGTCTCTCTCTTTACAGTGTAAAGGTAATATTCACACCTACAACTGCAGCATAAATTATCATGCTGCAGATCTTAAACTAGCAGCTCCTGTGAATTTACAGATGTATTTATATCAGGGCCGGATGTAAGAGGTGGGTGGCCTGGGGCCCATTTTGGAGGGAGGCCCATTTTTATTGTGTTGCAATATGAAATGCAAAAACACAAAATGAAACAAATGCAAGTTTATTTACAAAAATCAATTACGCAGAGATCATACTCACCCTCTGTGACACACACTGAAAGACCGAAGATCCAGTGAAGTTCTGACGCACTCCGTGGTGGGGAATCCTCTTTTCGTGCTGACATCCTGGCTCCACCTCCTTCCTCCTGTAAGTTCCTGTTTGTACTGTGCATGGCAGCCTCTTTGGCCCATGCACAGTACAAATTCCAATGAGTGCCGATCTCCTCTGCTGCAACGCATAAATTACTTTCACATCGATGCCGCTGTGACAAAGTTTGAGGCCCCCCGGGATCGCGCCCACAGGCCCCCGTGTTATAGCGGCAGCGATGTGAAATTATAGCAGCTTCTGTTGGGATCGGAGAAGGCTGCCGCATGCCATATACATTTAACTAAGCATTAGGTAAAGGTACTAAGGAAGTCTGGCTAGGCAGGTCAGTGGATGCTGACGCAGGTTCCATGACTCTGTGCCTGCCACTGAAAATGATGTAGGACCGTAGCCAGGTCCCTACACTTTCAATAGTTTCTCTTTTGTTAAATGTTCCTTATCATTAGAAATGGTTCACAGCAAAGAGACGTGTATTTTACATGTTTTGAGATATTTAACCCTATATTGGTGGGAGGTCCCCGCTTGGTGGGTGGCTCAGGGCCCGGGCCTCTTGGTCCCCTAAATCCGGGTCTGATTTATATTATGTGCATGAGATTTCTGGAAATCACTAGACTTTGAATCACTAAATAATTTAAATTAACTAAATATCAATAAAATCACTGTAAGATGCAGCAGATTTACTGCAAATAAATATGCAATGGAAAATCCTCGTGGGTACCAAGAACAATCCAATGCACTATACTGATCCTGTAAAATGCTGCAAATTTGCTTGCAGAAAATCCACTGTATTTTTGCATCATGGTATCACCTACAGCCAGTGGCGTAACTAGCTTGCTCTGGGCCCCGATGCTTTTGGGTGCTGTCAGGAATTTTTAGAGCCTACTCCCCCTCACATGAGGACTGGGGGGGAAGGTAGTGCTGTCAGGAATTTTTGAGCCTACGGTGTTTCTCCGCTGCCAGTCAAACTCACCGCGCCGCCGATCCACTGTCCCGCGGTCCGCAGCGAGGGGGGGAGGAGGGGCGAGCACAGCAGCAGGAAGTGGGTTTTCTCTCACTTCCTGTCCTCCCTCCTCTCCGGTCGGCGCTATCGCGGTCGCGGTGGCCAGCTCTCAGAACGGGTCACGGGGCCCCCCAGGGCCTGCGACCGCGGTAGTTACGCCACTGCCTACAGCTAATTTCCCATAATGGAAAAACTCATTCGTTTCACTGCTGCATATTTGCTTTTAGAAAATCTGCTACATTTTACAGGGCCTATTCAGTACATAAGATTGTGAGAAATCTCATGACATTGTACAAAATATATCTCCAGCATAATTTGACAGGCACTACATATAATGTTAATTTATGCAATGAATGTAGGAGCAGATATCACCACTTTCACTGCTGTTTACACTGTCATTAATATAAGTAACGGGCAATATATTAAATTCATTTTTAATGTAGTTCAATAAATTATTTTTTTAACAAAGCTTACCAAAAACCTTTCAACTATATTATGTTGTCAAAAGTATGCAAGTGTGGCGCCCCTGTGACAGGGTGGCCACAGAGGAGAACTGTAGCTGGGATTGATAAGTCGGTCACTAGCACCCCACACACCCTCCGATCCTGAGCCTAAGTCACTTCATGTCAGACAAGGGATGGTGGGAGGAGCAAAGTGAGGGTGGAACGAAGTACAGCACCCAGAAAGGGGTGGAGGAACTGGAGTAGAACCCAGGAACACTAAGTTAGTTAGTTGGTAGTTGGTTCCAGAGAGATCCAGAGAAACAAACTCCTAAGCAGAAACACCCATCAGCTAAGCTTTGACTGAGACCACAAAGAGAGAAGTGGGGCTCGGCAGCCTGCACTACTGATGGCTGGGAACCCAGGTTGAACCCGAGGAAAGACAGAAGGAGCCAGGACGCGGGACACTGGCAGCTGGGCCAAAGAACCAGAGTGCCGGCTATGTAGATGTGGCATGGAAAGCTTCAAGCCCCCAACCACAGGAATCCCAGCAGGGTATGAGAACTCTAACAACTGGTGGTGTGAAGGAGAAAGACATGATAGTAGGGCTAGTGACCCAAGGAGTGGGACAAATCACTACAGAGCCCGTGACGGCCAGACCGTAACCACACGCGGAGAGGAGAACGAAAGGGCCCGAGAGGTACACTGATGTGAGCGTGACGCAGATGAACCCTCCCAGCTGCAGTGAGAACCTAAGCCTGTAAAGAACTTTACAGAGCTGCTGTTTGAGTTCAAATCTGTTGTAATGTCTGTGAAAGAACTGTAAAGTGACTGTGAACTAAGAGTAAAAGCCCGGTAAAGCCCAGTATGGTGTGCACTCAGTTGTTTATTCACAGGAAATAAGAGAAGCCACAACCGCACAGAGACTGTGAAGTTGCCTGAAGGTATGGAGAAATTTACACTTATACTACACTACACCTTCGGATGCCCTGGGGATCAGCCCTACCTGTAGAGGGCTCACCATCTGACTGCACCCACCATCACCCCAGCGGTCCCGATTGAGGCGGTAGCCTCATATAGCCACACACTACTGTACGGGTGGCGTCACTAAATACTTTTATAAACTTTATTATTTTTCTCCTTTTTCTTCATTCCCTTTTTATTTGCCACACTTGGGCATATGGAACCGGGTCACGTCGCCATGACAGTCCCCCGCAGATCGAAGAGAGGGCCCAGTTCCGAGTACCCCTGACCTGGGGTGCGACACAGGCACTTGATCAACACACTCATGAGCATGTTGGACATCCCATTTCAAAACATTAGGCAAGAAGTGGTGTCCCATTTTGTGGCTGGAATAGCTTTCATAGTCATGAGAAGTTTTTTAATATTTTGAATTATTTGTGGGAATTTGTACTTGTACCTTCTTTTCATTCCCCCATAGTAACAGTATACTAAAAAAATAAAATATTTTGCAGTAATGATGTGGCCATTTGTGACCTTCTCACAATAGAAATGTCAAAATCTGTGGTTTACATCCAGAATTAATGTACCGTATATGTTTTGGTTTGTGGCCTCTGTACAATAGTAATATTCTCCTTTGTGCCCCCATACAGTAGTGTAGTAATGTTTGTCTTTATGCTTAAATAGGTTAGTAATGTCCCTTCACCAGTGGCACCCATATAATATGGTAGTCATGTGCAGCTTTCTGTACTTGTACTGTAATAATATTAACCTTTTTACATTTTATGCCTTGTTACAGTTGTACTGTCAGAAAATTGTGGCACCATACTGTATATAATAAATTAATACGGTATAAGACCAACTTGGTGATTGATAACAAATGGGACCACAATAGGGGACATGAACAATGTCTCGCCATGGGGCCCCACACATTAATAAAGTCTCCTTTGTAGCCTGATACAGTAATAATGTTGCTACCCTAGCTCAATGCGGTAACTACAATAGATGCATGGGTTGCAATCGCACCCGGGCCCTGGAGTCTAGAAGGCCCCAAAAGTCCCTTTGGCCTATAGAAAAAGACTAATGCCTTTAAAGATTTGCAGTAATCGGGGGCCCCATTGGAGCTTTCACATCAGGACCCATGAGCTTCAAGATACGCCACTGTGTAATACAGTCCCCTATTCTGGACCAGTGTATCCATGCAGAATAATGTTCTTCCATGTGAAACACATACAGTATAATGTTACTGTTTGTGGAACCAAAATAATATAATATCCATCATTCTGACCCATCTATTATAATAAAACCCTAAGGCTACTTCCGTAAGGATGTAACGGTATGCTACTGTGGCGCCCCTGCGTCCAGGAGGCCACAAAGGGAACTACAGCCAGGCAGGTAGGACATTGTTGCACACCAACACCCTCACAGCCCACACAACTCACGTGCAAGAGAAGGTAACTTCCAGCCCTGAGATTAGAACTCTATGAGATTGAGGGGTGGTGGATCAGATGAGTGGGTTGGGCACACCAGAAGTCAGGTGACTTGAGAATATATAGTGAGGGGGAGGAGTGAAGGAAGTTAGTAGGCCGGAGTGAGCCGAGATACAAAGACCAGAAGCTGAGCTGCAAAGACAGAAAGACAATCACACGTCCTGTGAGTGCAAGGCTAGGAGCGCAGAATCCGTACTGAGCCAGTGTGAGCCAGAGGGGAGAGAAAGCCCATCCGACGCTGATGCCACCAGGAGTGTGACCGGACAGAGAGGGAGGGTGGAACCCGTGCCCTAGACAGCAGCTAAAGCCACTGACTGCAGGCCTAGGATACTGAGAGGAACAGATAGAAGGAGCCTGGCAGAGCCTCGTGCTGGAGGACTGCTGGAGGCTGGGCTGAGTAGAGTGTCGGCTCTAGAGGGGACCGCAGTTTACCCGGGATCCCCAAGCAACACGACGGGGGACCACAGCTCCACGTTAGGGTCCCCAACCCAAAGGACAGGCAGCTCAGTGACAGCCAGGAGGGCCCACCAGGGGTCCGAGTCACCGCCATACTGTCCAGCGCACCACACACCACCCGTACAGACGGAGACCGTAGACAGCCCAGAAAGGACACTCAAGACTGTGTGAGGGGTCACAGAGAGAGAGAGGTCTGGCTACAGAGTAAAGAGAACCCGGAGAGAGAGAATGTGCCCGTGTATTGAGAACTGTGCTTGAACTGTGTAACAACTGCAAATGTAAACTGCTTGAAGAATCCAGAGTAAAAGACACGGAAAACCCTGAATTGGCCTCTCTTGTCACTCTCTATCTGCAGACCATTCCTCCCATACAGGTTGCAGCAGATTTCCACCCGCAGAGCTACAAGCCTGTCAGCATCAGCAAGGAAGAGAGATCCTGCAGCGTCTGCAAAGTAAGTGTCCTAGACAATTCCACAACCCTTAACTCTTACTGCCCCGGGGGATACAGTTCTTCCCAATGGAACTATAACATCTCCGCTGCCACTCCATCACCCCCGGAGGTTCTGCAGCAGCGGCGGCCCCCATCACTGGCCGCATCAAGTGGGTGGCGTCACGAGTGACATTACCCCTGTAAATATTCCCCTTTTTATTTGCCAAGCCCGGGACACAGTCCGGACCAAGCCACCCGTGACTTCCCTGGCACCATCCGGTCCGGTACCGAGTACCCCCGTCCTGTGGGGCCCGACAAACCTGGCGTCACGAACAGGATCTACCCGGTCCAAAAGAATTGGACCTTGTGCGCCTAAAGTACGTGTTCTAGACTTTTCCCGCCAAAATCTGACCTTAATGGCGGCCAGGGGAGACTAACGCCATGTGCAGAGGAGGCGTTCCCAAAACTCCCATCGTGGGCCGGCCCGGTCCAAGGCGCGAAGAAAAGGACCCGCCCTGGCTCCCCTTAACTCCGGGAGAGCCAGCCGTCACTCTGAAAGAAGAGCCTCCGCCCCTAGACCCTCCTACCAAGAAGCTGGCGGGCATGAAGAAGGAAATCGTCATCAGGAGGGGGCAGAGTGAGCAACCGGAAGAGAAGCAGTCGCCATTCAGAGACACGAGGACGGAAGCGGAGGACGCAAGGATTAGTGCTGCGCCTGGAAGACCACACGTGATCCCGGAGGGCCCACAGAACGACTTAGTGGAGGAACCCGGCCGAGGAAAGACCCTGTGTGACCGCGGAGAGATGGCAGAAGGTGGAGAGCGTCCCTACGTCCCAGATACCCGGAGGGGTATATTGCGACTGCTGCCCCAGCAGATGACCCGGATCCATGAGCAGCGTACCAGGATCCAGCTTAGTATCGATCACTGCCAGCAGACCTACCAGACTGCAACTACACAACCCGGCTGGGTTGAAGACACCCGTGACCGCATGAAAAGCGAGGGTGGATGTCGTACAGGGAACCTTGTGGATTTAACTGTGCCAAGCGCTGCACCGCGGACCGTAAAGAAAGACACCGACCCACTTGGAGCTCTGCCGGAGGGATACCTGGCGTTGCCGGAGCCCCTGATACCAGCGCCTAAGACGACAGAGGTGAGAGGAAAGCAGCTCCACTGCTGGTGGGAGCGGGATGAAGCTAGCGATGACATGATAGGCTTCCTAGGAGACCCCAAAGGTGAAGTAGGCCCCGTAGAAATAGTCACAAGGAATGAGTACTTGAGAAGATGTAGTAAGAGATGGGAGCAGGAAGACAAGAGCGAAAGCGGGAATTAGTTGCACTGACTCAATATCTAAAAACTGTTGCTAGACAAGACAAGAGCATTACTGCATCACAGAGGCATGAGGGCAGGATTGTGAAAGTTAAAGATGCTGATGGATATGCCTTTGCCCGCAAGAAAGGAGTATACGGTGATATTTTCATCAACCGCCGTGATGTGGAATCACACTTGCCAGAAAAACACCCGGACAGGGAAGTGCAAGTTGGAGAGTCGGTCTCCTATGTTATTGTCCAAGGAGCAAGAGGCCCGTACGGCATTAGAGTGCAAAGACTTTGTTTAAATGCCCCAAATGGATGACATGCCTGCATTAGAGGAGACTAACCCAGTAATACCACCGGACCCAATTGCTAACCCGGGTCCTACTATAGACTTAACACCTGTTACTGAAACTGTTCCAGTGAAAAGCACCGCAGATATTGCAACACAGACTCCGGAGAGTTATCTGCTAATACAGGCCCTGCAAGAACTCGAGATGTTCCCCAAGAAAAGAGGATTACCAACACTCCCGTGGAAAGTCAAGCCTGAAAAGAAGAAGGAGTAAGACCCGTGTCCTGCATCAAGAAAAGATGAAGATTCCCCTTTTTATTTGCCGAGCCCGGGACACGGTCCGGACCAAGCCACCCGTGACTTCCCCGCACCATCCGGTCCGGTACCGAGCACCCCCGTCCCGTGGGGTCCGACACTACGTCACATCCTGGCTGAAGTAGCCTGTACACCCACTGTGGGTGTTCTAATATGGCCACACACACACAGACACACACATACACACACCTCCATGCACTGTCGGCTATACTTACCACCGGCCCTGCGTCTTCCCTTCCGCCGCCTGGATCCTCTTGCCTCCACCGCCGACCGCAGTCCTCCGTTCTGCCGACATGTCGCCGCCCCCAGAGGACTGGATCCAGTATGTCGTCCGGGAAGTCTCGCGAGAGTTGCCGGACGCCATTTTGGAAGAAAAATGTCGCCAGCACAGAGAAGTGGAGCCAAGATGCTGGGGACGGTGGAGCAAAGATGCGGCGGCTGGGAAGACGATGGCCCGGTGGTAAGTATGGCAGGCAGAGTGCCTCTGTCCTCTGCTGACCACTGAGCCTCCGCACGGCGCTGACCACTGAGCCTCCGCACTGCGCTGACAACTGAGCCTCCACACTGCGCTGACCACTCTGGCTCCACACTGCGCTGACCACTCTGGCTCCACACTGCGCTGACCACTCTGCCTCCGCACTGCGCTGACCACTCTGCCTCCGCACTGCGCTGACCACTCTGCCTCCGCACTGCGCTGACTACTCTGCCTCCGCACAGCGCTGACCACTGAGCCTCCGCACTGCGCTGACCACTCTGCCTCCGCACTGCGCTGACCACTCTGCCTCGACACTGCGCTGACCACTCTGCCTCCGCACTGCGCTGACCACTCTGCCTCCGCACTGCGCTGACCACTCTGCCTCCGCACTGCGCTGACCACTCTGCCTCCGCACTGCGCTGACCGCTCTGCCTCCGCACTGCGCTGACCACTCTGCCTCTGCACTGCGCTGACCACTCTGCCTCCGCACTGCGCTGACCACTGAGCCTCTGCACTGCAGTGACCACTGTGCCTCCACACTGTTCTGACCACTGAGCCTCCGCACTGCGCTGACCACTGAGCCTCCGACCTGCGCTGACCACTGAACCTCCGACCTGCGCTGACCACTGAGCCTCCGCACTGCGCTGACCACTAAGCTCCCGCACTGCGCTGACCACTGAGCCTCCGCACTGCGCTGACCACTGAGTCTCCGCACTGCGCAGACCACTGAGCTTCCGCACTGCGCTGATCACTGAGCCTCCGCACTGCACTGACCACTGAGCCTCCGCACTGCGCTGACCACTGAGCCTCCGCACTGTGCTGACCACTCTGCCTCCGCTCTACGCTGACCACTTTGCCTCTGCACTGCGCTGACCACTGAGCCTCCGCACTGCGCTGACCACTGAGCCTCCGCTCTGCGCTGACCACTCTGCCACCATATATACTGCTAACCATTGAGTCACCGTGTACAGTGCTAACCACTGAGCTACCATACTGTGCTAACCACTGAGCGACCATATACTGTGCTAACCACTGAGCCACCATACTTTGCTAAACACTGAGCCACCATACAATACTAACCACTGAACCACCATACTGTGCTAACCACTGAGCCACCGTGCAGTGCTAACCACTGAGCCACCGTACAGTGCTAACCACTGAGCCACCGTATACTCTGCTAACCACTGAGCCCCTGTATAATCTGCTAACCACTGAGCCTCCGTAAAGTCTGCTAACCACTGATCCACCGTACAGTACTATCCACTGAGCCACCGTACAATACTAACCACTGAACCACCATACTATGCTAACCACTGAGCCACCCTGCAGTGCTAACCACTAAGCCACCATACAGTGCTAACCACTGAGCCACCATACAGTGCTAACCACTGAACCACCGTATACTCTGCTAACCACTGAGTCACCATACAGTGCTAACCACTGAGCCACCGTACAATACTAACCACTGAACCACCATACTCGTGCTAACCACTGAGCCACCGTACAGTGCTAATCACTGAACCACCGTATACTCTGCAAACACTGAGTCACCGTACAGTGCTAACCACTGAGCCACCGTACAGTACTAACCACTGAACCACCATACTGTTCTAACCACTGAGCCACCGTGCAGTGCTAACCACTGAGCCACCGTACAATACTAACCACTGAACCACCATACTGTGCTAACCACTGAGCCACCGTACAGTGCTAATCACTGAGCCGCTGTATACACTGCTAACCACTGAGCCATCGTATACTCTGCTAACAACTGAGCCGCCGTAAAGTCTGCTAACCACTAAGCTGCCGTATACTCTGCTAAGCACTCTGCTGCGGGCAGGAGGGGTCGGGGAACAGCGGTCGGGTGTGCCCGCACCTGGCCGCTGTTCCCTGGCCCCCTCCTGCCCGCACCCGGCCACTCTTTCCCAGCCCCCTCCTGCCCGCACCCAGCCGCTCTTCACCAGCCCCCTCCTGCCCGTACCCGGCCGCTCTTCCCTGGCCCCCTCCTGCCTGCTGTCCCTCGGCCCCCTCCTGCCCACAGCCGGCAGCCGGTGCTGTCCTTTGGCCCCCTCCTGACCGCACCCACCCGTTGCCCCCTCCTGGACTCCGGCACCACTGCACACTTGCACCGCTGCACATCGGTACTGCTGTAGGTATCTATTATAATAAAACCCTAAGGCAACTTCCGTCACGATGTAACGGTATGGTACGTCACATCCTGACTGAAGTTGCCTGTACACCCGCTCTGGATGCTCCAATATAGCCACCCATTGCCGGTAGCTGGGGCTTCCAAAGTTCCACTCCTGCCATCGGTACAAGCTGTGGCCCCACACACTCCGGTCACACTCCCCACTCCTCCACACACCCTCCGACACTACACTTCTCATCACACCCCCCCCCTCAGTTGCCACGTCCACACACACGTCCCCCCCCTTCCACTGTCCTTGCGCCCCCCACCTCGCTCAGCACCTCCACACTCATACCCCCACTCATACCCCCATGCACTCTGCCTGCCATACTTACCACTGGCCCATCGTCTTCTCCGCCGCCTCCAGCCAATGATCTTCGCTCCGCTGCCGACCCAACCATGTTGGCTCCACTCCTCCCATCCCGGCGACATGTTTCCTCCAAAGCGGCGTGAGGGAACTCTCGCGAGATCCCAGATGCCGTCCGAAAAGTCTTGCGAGAATTCCCAGATGCCATCTTGGACGAAGTATGTCGCCGCCACAGAGGACTGGATCCAATATGGCATCCGGGAAGTCTCGCGAGACTTCCCGGACACTATCTTAAATGCCGCGCTCCATCCTGCGCTGACCGCCGAGCCTCCATCCTGCCCACCCCCAGCTCCATCCTGCCCCCCGGCTCCATCCTGTAATGTACCACCATATACTATAGTGCTGCTATACATGTGCTGTAATGTACCGCCATATACCATAGTGCACCTGTACATATACTGTAATACACTGCCATATACTATAGTGCTGCTATACATGTGCTATACTGTACTGCCATATGCTATAGTGTTACTTTACATGTACTCTAATGTACCGCCATATACCATAGTGCTGCTATACATGTACTCTAATGTACCGCCATATACCAGAGTGTTGCTATACATGTGCTGTAATGTATCGCCATATACTATAGTGCTGCTATACATTTACTGTAATGTACCGCCATATACTAAAATGCTGCTATACATGTGCTGTAATGTACCACCATATACCATAGCGCTGCTATATATATATATATATATATATATATATATATATATATATATATATTAGATGGCGGCCCGATTCTAAAGAATCGGGTAGTCTAGAATTCATATATAGTTTATTTACTAATAGTTAGGGGAGTGCGGTGAAATGAATTGTGTGTATACAGGTGGCTCAGTGGGTAGCAGAGTATACGGTGGCTCAGTGGTTAGCACTGCGCGGTGGCTCAGTGGTTAGCACTGGGCGGTGGCTCAGTGGTTAGCAGTGAGTCCGTGGACAGAGTGGTCAGCGCAGCGCCGTGGGTAGAGTGGTCAGCGCAGCGCCGTAGGCAGAGTGGTCAGCACAGCGCCGTGGGCAGAGTGGTCAGCACAGCGCCGTGGGCAGGGTGGTCAGCGCAGTGCCGTGGGCAGGGTGGTCAGCGCAGCGCTGTTGGCAGGGTGGTCAGCGGTGGGGCGGAGGGACACATACACACACACACTCCGATATATTTACCACCGTCCATGCTTCTTCTTTGCCGTCTTCCTGAGTCCTCCGTTCTGCCGACATGTCGCCGCACCCAGGACTGGATCCAATATGGCGTCCGGGAACTCTCGGTGGCCCGATTCTAACGCATCGGGTATTCTAGAATATAGAAATAGAGATTGCATGGGGAAGGCGGTGAGGGCTCAATTGGGAGGAACTTTGAAGAAGGAGCAGTGGGGGAAGAACGGCGTGGCAGGGGGGAGGAGGGAGGACAGAACAGCAGGGGGGAGGAGGATGGAGGACAGAGGAGGTAGCGGCGGGGTGTGGGAGGATGTAGCAGCACAGGCAGGGGGAGGAAGGAACGGTAGGGGGAAGATGGGGCACAGAGCGGCGGGGGGGAGGAGGATGTAGGATGAAGCGGCAAGGTGGGGGAGGACGGAGCAGCATGGGCAGGAGAAGGACGGAGGATGGAGTGGCGGAGATGAAGAGGACAAAGGAAGGAGGAGGAAGCAGTGGGGGAGGATGGAGTGGCACAGGCAGGGGGAGGACGGAACGGCAGGGGGAGGACAGAGCATATGGGGGAGGACAGAGCGGCAGGGGGAGGACAGAGCGGCAGGGGAGGACAGAGCGGCAGGGGGAGGACAGAGCGGCAGGGGGAGGACAGAGTGGCAGGGGGAGGACAGAGCGGCAGGGGGAGGACAGAGCGGCAGGGGGAGGACAGAGCAGCAGGGGGAGGACAGAGCGGCAGGGGTGGGGGAGGATGGAGCACAGAGCGGTGGGAGGAGGAGGATGGAGGACAAAGCGGCGGGGTGAGGGAGGATGGAGCACTGTAAGGCAGCTTAGTGGTTAGCAGAGTATACAGGGGCTCAGTGGTTAGCAGAGTATACGGTGGCTCAGTGGTTAGCACTGCACGGTGGCTCAGTGGTTAGCACTGCGCGGTGGCTCAGTGGTTAGCACTGCGTGGTGGCTCAGTGGTTAGCACTGCGCGGTGGCTCAGTGGTTAGCACTGCGCTGTGGCTCAGTGGTTAGCACTGCGCTGTGGCTCTCTGGTTAGCACTGCGCTGTGGCTCAGTGGTTAGCACTGCGCGGTGGCTCAGTGGTTAGCAGCGACTGCAGTGGGCAGAGTGGTCAGCGCAGCGGCACTGTGTGGGCAGGGTGGTCAGCGCAGCGGCATTGTGTGGGCAGACTGGTCAGTGCAGCGGCGCTGTGTGGGCAGGGTGGGCAGCGCAGCGGCGCTGTGTGGGCAGGGTGGTCAGCGCAGCGGCGCAGTGTGGGCAGTGTGGTGAGCGCAGCGGTGCTGTGTGGGCAGTGTGGTGAGCGCAGCGGCGTGGTGTGGGCAGGGTGGTGAGCGCAGCGGCGCTGTGTGGGCAGGGTGGTCAGCGCAGCAGCGCGGTGGGCAGGGTGGTCAGCGCAGCGGCGCTGTGTGGGCAGGGTGGTCAGTGCAGCAGCCTGGTGGGCAGGGTGGTCAGCGCAGCGGCGCTGTGGGCAGGGTGGTCAGCGCAGCGGCACTGTGTGGGCAGGGTGGTGAGCACAGCGGCGCTGTGTGGGCAGGGTGGTGAGCGCAGCGGCGCTGTGTGGGCAGGGTGGTCAGCACAGCAGCGCGGTGGGCAGGGTGGTCAGCGCAGCGGTGCTGTGTGGGCAGGGTGGTCAGCGCAGTGGCGCTGTGTGGGCAGGGTGGTCAGCGCAGCGGCACTGTGTGGGCAGGGTGGTCAGCGCAGCGGCGTTGTGTGGGCAGACTGGTCAGTGCAGCGGCGCTGTGTGGGCAGAGTGGTCAGCGGTGGGCAGAATGGTCAGCGGTGGGGCGGACGGACAGAGACACATACACACTCCGATATACTTACCACTGTCCCTGCATCTTCCCTGCCGCCTGCGTCTTCCTGAGTCCTCCGCTCTGCCAACATGTCGCCGCAGCCAGGACTAGATCCAATATGGCGTCCGGGAACTCTCGCGAGAGTTCCCGTACGCCATATTGGATTCAGTTTTCTGGGGGACGGCGACATACTTTTTGCAAGATGGCGTCCGGGAAGTCTCGCAAGACTTCCCGGACGCCATCTTGGAGAAAGTATGTCGCCGCCCCTGGAGCCATGGATCCAATATGGCGTCCGGGAAGTCTCGCGAGACTTCCCGGACGCCATATTGGATCCAGTTCTCCAGGGGCGGCGACATGTCGGCGGCGGAAAAGACGGAGGAGAGGTGGTAAGTATAGGCGACTGTGTGTGTGGTGTGTGTGGTGTGTGTGGTGTGTGTGTGTGTGTGTGTGTTAGGGGCGGCCGTAAGCGTAGCGGGCTCTATGACTCCCGACTCCCGCTTACGGCCGCCATCTTGGCTCACCCTGAGCGGGTGTAGCTCTGCCGGACGTTGGGACAAAGTGACGGATGTCACGTCACAAATCCCTCCGGGTTTTATATATAAGATATATATATATATAATTCACTCATGTTGACTGAACAAGTTCTGTCAGTTGCAGTATGTCAACTACATACATATTCTAGAATACCCGATGCGTTAGAATCGGACCACCATCTAGTAACAGTATAACATTCCTCTTTGCGGCACTCATGCAGTATTAGGTCCAACTCTCTGGTCCCCATACAGTAAACATCCCTTATTGTGGACCCTATATCATATGATGCTTCCCTCTGTGGCCCCCATACATTAATAGTGTCACTCATTCTGACTCTCATATATAGTATAGTATCGTCCATTTTGGCCTCAATATTGTAATAAAATAAAATCCCCCATTCTGGCCCCATACAGTTCATTCTCCTCTTCTGTTTTCCAAATGCAGTATAATATTCCCCATTGTGGCTTCATATAGTACAATGTCCCACATTGTGGCAGAAATGCAGTACAGTGTCCTCTTCTGCGGACCCCATATAGTATAATGTGCCTCATTGTGAACCTCATACAATATTATGTTCCCCATTGTTGCAGCCATATAGAATAATTTCCCCTTTTGTGGACCTATTCAGTATAATGTCATCATTCAATAAGATGTTTCCATCTGTTGCCTACAAACAGTATAATATTCCTTATTGTAATCATTATAAATTATATTGTCACCCTCTGTTGCGCTTTTATAGTATAATGTCTTTCTCTTTCACCACCGTATTGTATATTATCACATATTCTGCCCCCCATACAGTATAAAATCCTCTTTGTGACCCACATAGAGTATACTGTTCCCTATTGTGGCAGTCATATAGAATAATGTTCTGTTCTGTGGCCCTATTTAGTATAATGTTCCCTTCTGTGATCTAGAAACAGCATAATATCCCCCATTGTGACCACTATACATTATATTGACCCCTATATATTATAATATCCATCTCTTTCACCACCATACTGTATATTAACAAGTATTTTTGCCCCCATACAGTATATTATGCCCTTCTGTGACCCCCATACAGTATCATGGCCCCCTTTGTAGCCCTCATACAGTATAATTTCCCCCTTTGGGTCACTCTATACAGGGCAATTACAAAAACGAGCATTCCTCTCACCCATCCTCCCTTCCAAGATGAGCAGCTCCTCCTTTCACCGCCATTGTCCTGCACAGGTGATGATGTCATTGTGGTGCATGTGATGCTGTGACATCACCTGCTGTTCCTGGCCTCTGATAGGCCAGCAGCTTGTAGAAGTATTGCAGGTCAGACACTCTCTGCTCATCAGTAGTTTTCATCTTGATATGTATCCAAGGACTCACACCCAACTGTAAAAGGAGTGGGCTCCGGGTGCTCCGATGGGACTGTTCGAGCCTTGCTTAAAGTAATGTGTTTATATTTATCAGGATATGTAAATTCTTTACAAGTGTAAAAAAACAAACACTAGTAATTCACATTTCCATCTTGATCTGAAGTCGAATGTCATTCAAAGATAAATGCTGGTACCGACAAAACAATTAAATGTCTTTCGGCTTCAATCTGTACATTGTACTAATCTGACATCAACATTTTTATAAAATAAGCTGTCATGAATTATGCAATTTGTGGGTCATAATGTACAAATGTTCAGCCATGAGTCAGAGAATCTCATTTTGCAAATGTGTTTGTTGTGAATAAACCATTAAAAGGTGGTACACTTTAGGCAGATTAAAGAAATGCAAGAAACCATCTTGTAGTATATCACATCATTAAAAAATCATTACAATGTTCCCAATACCTTACACCGTAAATCATGAGGCACTAGATTGGTAAGTCATAAATACATGCTGCAAATATCTGAACTATAATTGAGTTTAAAGACTATAGTGAACATCCCCTCATCTGCTATAGTATCCAGCTGGTTAAAGCTGTGGCCTCAACCGGAAATGGAGATAATGCCAGATAAATCAATTAAGTGTACAGAAGACATTTATCAGATAGAAACCTCCTCTGACTGAGCAACGAAGAAGATCCAATGACCACAACAGTAAAAAAAGATAAATTTGTTTGTTGCTCCATTCTGCTTCATATTTACCATGCAAATCTTATTTTTATTCTAATTTGTGCATTCTAAGATTGTACTGGCTCACCCACCGGGACCGTGGCGTACTCGGAATTGAGCCCTCTTGTTGTCGTCTGTGGCTGCGGGGTGTCATGGTGATGTGACCCGGCTCCATGGTCCCGGGTGAGGCAAATAAATGGGGAAATAAAAAGGGAATAATAAAGTTTTTAGTAGATCGTGATGGCACCCGTAGTTTGTGGCCAGCCGCAGCCACCACTGTAGTTGGGACCTTTGGGGATGATGGGAGTTGCAGCCAGGATGCTTTAAGTTTAATATTTGAGTATCATGTCTTATACATTGAGAAATGTTGCTTGTAGTTTTTGGATGTACAAGTACTGTGGCGCCCCTGCGGACCGGTCACCACTAAGTGGCATAGCAGTTAGGACTGGTGAGTTGGTCATCCCGCACAAACACCCAACACATCCCCCGATCCGAGGTCCAGGTTACTTCAAGTCTGGCAATGGGATAGCAGGAGGAGCCAAGTGGTAGGTGGAGAGTTAGGAAGGAGCCCGGTAAGGGATGGGAAGACAGGAACAAAAAGGAAGCACCAAGTTAAAAGGTAGTTGAGCAGAGGAGAAACACAAAGAACTAGAGAGACACTCGACAGTGAAGTCAGAGACACCAGACGAGGAACACCAGGACCCGGTGGCCTGTGCCACCGTATCGCTAGTTCAGGTCCCAAGCTGCATACCAAGGGAAGAGTGCAGGGGTCCAAGGTGTCTGCAGGTCAGCGGGGACACAGAGGAACCAGGCTGGAACCAGAGTTCCTGCTCTGCTGAAGTGGCAGGGAAGCTGCATGCCCCAACCACGAACTCCGGTGTGGTGCCAGGTCTTTATGCCCCGAACCCAACCCCCAGCACAAGGAAGAGAAGGCCATTGAACTAGGGCTAGGTGGCCCGGAAGGGTGCCCATAAAAAGCCAGTGACTGCTGGACTGTAGTCTGTGTGCGGGATCGAGAGTAAAGGCCCACCCGAGAGGAACCTGTGAGGGGGTGCTGCCGAGGAGCCGTCCGAGTGGCTAATCTGTGACCAGAGCCGCTTGTGAACTGATTGTGTACTACTCCACGGGTAGGGTTGGTCCCCAGGGCTTCCGTGTAGATGGTGCAGGTGGGAAAGAAAGTGAATAGTCAATATTCTCAAGCTGCCTCTTGCCGTCAGCTCACAGTAATATTCAGCCCCTTTCCGGGCACACAATTAAGAATCACACACAGTTCTGAGCGTTTGCCAGGTTTTTACTTTCTGCTTCGTAGTTCTACACAGTACACAATCAGTTCACAAGCGGCTCTGGTCACAGATTAGCCACTCGGACGGCTCCTCGGCAGCACCCCCTCACAGGTTCCTCTCGGGTGGGCCTTTACTCTCGATCCCGCACACAGACTACAGTCCAGCAGTCACTGGCTTTTTATGGGCACCCTTCCGGGCCACCTAGCCCTAGTTCAATGGCCTTCTCTTCCTTGTGCTGGGGGTTGGGTTCGGGGCATAAAGACCTGGCACCACACCGGAGTTCGTGGTTGGGGCATGCAGCTTCCCTGCCACTTCAGCAGAGCAGGAACTCTGGTTCCAGCCTGGTTCCTCTGTGTCCCCGCTGACCTGCAGACACCTTGGACCCCTGCACTCTTCCCTTGGTATGCAGCTTGGGACCTGAACTAGCGATACGGTGGCACAGGCCACCGGGTCCTGGTGTTCCTCGTCTGGTGTCTCTGACTTCACTGTCGAGTGTCTCTCTAGTTCTTTGTGTTTCTCCTCTGCTCAACTACCTTTTAACTTGGTGCTTCCTTTTTGTTCCTGTCTTCCCATCCCTTACCGGGCTCCTTCCTAACTCTCCACCTACCACTTGGCTCCTCCTGCTATCCCATTGCCAGACTTGAAGTAACCTGGACCTCGGATCGGGGGATGTGTTGGGTGTTTGTGCGGGATGACCAACTCACCAGTCCTAACTGCTATGCCACTTAGTGGTGACCGGTCCGCAGGGGCGCCACAGTACTTGTACATCCAAAAACTACAAGCAACATTTCTCAATGTATAAGACATGATACTCAAATATTAAACTTAAAGCACATCTGTCAGGTCAAAAATTCATATGTAACTGATACCATTTTCTAATTGAACCAGTGAAGCTCTCTATTCATATATTTCTTTTGTTTATACTCCCCTCCTATCATCTGTAGACTGCAAAAAAAGATATTCATTCCATCTGTCAAGCACAGTGAGTGATCACTTAGTTCTCTGCAGCCCCCCAGAAATTAATATTAATGTAGTGACATCACTGTACTGCCCTTCTCTGGGTCTGTATCCTGTTGTGTGGTCAACTCTCCATGCACAGGCACAGTCCAGAGGAGAAAGGAAGGGGGAGGAGGTGTGTTCTCTTTGCATCTGACTTCTGACATCTTTTTCTTTTGACATATTAGTGTCCAGCCATTTAACGACTTCATCCCTGGGTAATTTTCCGTTGTCTTCCCCCTGCTTCCAAGAGTTAGAACTTTTTTTATTTTTCCATCAATATAGACATACGAAGTCTTGTATTTTGCAGGATGAGATGTACTTTTGAATTACATCATTCATTTTACCATATAGTGTACTGAAAAACAGAAAAACATTCCAAGTGCTGTGAAATTGCAAAAAAGTGAAATCACACATTTTTTTTGTTTTTCCTTAATTCATTGATCATGTTCCCTTTATGGTAAATCTGATGTGTCGGTATGATGCCTCGGGTTGGTATGGGTTTGTAGATACCAAACATGTATACTTTTACTTTTAAGTGGTGGAAACAAATTCCAAAGTTTAAAAAAAAAAAAAAGAGTTGCGCTTTTGGCAATGTAGTTTTCTCATTTTTTGGAATCTGGGGCTGCATGATGGCTTATTTTTTTTTGGAGTAAGCGGTCGTTGTTAATTACACCATTCTTTGGCAGGTGCAATCTTTGGATCGCTTGATATTGCATTTTCTTGCAATGTTGTGATGACCATAAAAACACAATTTTTCCGTTTGGACTATTTTTTCTGTTACGCAGTTTACAGATCTGGCATATAGGGGAAGCAAAGCAGGTGTGTATAGTGAAGGTGGAGATTTCTCCACCTGTGTACATTTTATTTTTTTGTGGGGGTTGATATAGGGGTGTGTGTGCATATTATTGCACTTTATGCATTTTAGATGTTTTTATATTTGTATTGCTGTGTCTTGTACTGTGCCCAATAAAAATGTGTTTAATTTGTTCATAAACTTTTCTGGGTGATCCCATTTGTTTATACACACCTGCTTTGCTTCTCCTATATGTCTTGTCATGTGCAAGGTGTGTTTTTTGGATTGATCCCTCATCAATTGTGGTGCCCTCTACTTGCCTATTACACACAGTTTACATATGTGATTACCGTAATTGATTTTATATTTTGATAGATTGGGCATTTTTAAATGTGGTGATACGAAATATATGTATTTATATTTATATAAATACTGTTGAAACCAAAAGTTTAAATACACTATGTCGAAAGACACATATGCAGGTTTTTCTCACTATCTGACATAAAATCAGAATAAACCTTTCCCGTTTTAGGGCCCTTTCACATCAGCGTTTTTTGAAATTTGCGGCAGATGCGGTGAAAAAAACGCATCTGCCGCAATTACCGCATACCGGCTGCACTTGTAAAAAAAACGCGGCTGACCGCGGTTTTTTTCGCGGCTGCACCCGCCGCAAGTGAGAAACCGCACTTGCCGCACCTGCCGCAAGTACGCCTATACTTTGCATGGCGTTTACCGCAACCGCGCCGCAAGTGCAGCCGGTATGCGGTAATTGCGGCAGATGCGGTTTTTTCACTGCATCTGCCGCAAATTTCAAAAAACGCTGATGTGAAAGGGCCCTTAGGCATTTAGGATTACCATAATAATTAATGTTTGCCAAATGCCAAAATAATGAGAGAATGTTTTAAGGCATTTTTATTACTTTCTGCAAAGTCACAAGTTCACACTATGATTACTACGCCTTTAAGATATCAGGAAGAGAATTGTGAACTTCCACAAGCCTGGTTCATCCTTGAGTGTAATATCCAGATACCTGAAGGGCCTCGTTCATCTGTACAATTTTACACAAGTACAAACAAAATTATGATGTCTAGCCTCCATACCGCTCAGGAAGGAGATAGGTTCTGTGTCCCAGAGATGAACGTACTTTGGTCCGACTTGTGGATATCAACCCAAGAACAAAAGCAAAAGTCTTTGTGAAGATGATGGCGGAAGCTGGTAAGATTGTGTTGTTATTCACAGTGAAACGAATACTGTATCAACATGGGCTGAAAGGTCACTCTGCCAGAGAGAAGACATTACTCCAAAAGAAACATAAAAAAGTCAGATTTATTTTTGCAAATGCACACAGGAACAAAGCTCTACATATTTGGAGACATGTCCTGTGGTCTGAAGAAAATACAATTGCAGTGTTTGGCCATAATGACCATCATCATGTTTGAAGGAAAAAGGGAGAAGCTTGGAAGCCTAAGAATACCATCCCAACTGTAAAACATGTTGTGGGGTTGCGTTGCTGCAGGAGGGACTGGTGTACTTCACAAAATAGATGGTAGGATGAGGAAAGAAGATTGTGTGCCAATAGTGAAGCAACATCTCAAGACATCAGCCAGGAAGTTAAAGCTTGGACAGCAATGGGTTTTCCAAATGGACAATAACATTAAGCATACTGCACACGCCTTACAAAGTGACTTACCAAAAACAACCAAGTTCCAGCCAATGTAAAGCTAGGCAGCAGAGGGCTGGTATTCCAAGCGGGGTGAGGACCCATTGTTTTAGTGCCCCCTCAACGCTAAAGAATAGCATCCCGCAGCCGCCCCTGAAAATGGCGCATTTATAAAAAGTATCATTACCAGAGGCTTTACCAGGCTCTTCCACCAGCCCTGGTGGGGGGTGGCATGCTGGGTAATAAGGGGTAATACTAGCTTTGTTTTACTAGCTGGTATTAAGCCCGGAGATTCTTAATGTCAGGCCAAGTTAGATCCGGCCATTAAGAATTTCCAATAAAGGGTTAAAAAAATAGACACCACACATAGAAAAAATACTTTATTAGAAATAAATACACAGACATGCTTAGGGACGCCATCTTTATTACCCTCTCACAGCCCTCCACAATCCTAGTCTTCGGTCTTCTTCAAATTATGCAGCTCTGCTATGTCACAGAGCACGGGGAGGAATTCTGCTCCCCGTGCTGTGATCACTGAATGAGACTGCAGGTTGTAAGTGGTGACTAGAGATGAGCCACCACCCTAGTATTCGAATTCGATTCGATTTGTCGAATTGGGGGTGTGTTCGTCGAATGTTCGTCGAATGTTCATCGAACACCGTCGAATAAAATTGAAAACAATGGTAGGCAAACACAAACACGTATAAACACATAGTAAATACGTAGAAAACACCTTCTAAGATGTCCAAAAGGTGCCAAACTACTCAGAAGACACAGCAAACACATGTAAAAGTGACAAGTACATATAAAAATGCGAAAAGAAAAGAGCTGGACAAGTAAAAGGAGGAGGAGACACAGATATAGGCATGTCATGCCCTTCTCAAATCATGTAAAACACAGCAAGGGGACTCCAACAAGAGTCTCCGTTTTTCCAAATATTTGGGCACAGACACCACTTAAGTGGTATCAATTGCCCCACAGTTGCAAGCTTAAATTGGTTGGTGAGGTGACTTTCATGCAGCACATTCCAAAATCCACAAGCCTTTAGTCTCCCCATGTTATCTGTAAGATTTGTCACCAAAATCTAAGTAGAGGCCAAAACATCAATAGTTTGAGTACTTCACGCATGAACCGTCACATGGATATGAAGCAAAAGTCTCAGTGGGAAGCTCACTGTTCCCACAATGAGCGCTGTCAGACTTCAAGAGCACCACCTTTGGATGAAGGCAACATAATATCTCTGCCTGCACCTTCCTCACAGACAGCAGTTTGCTGGGGACACCCTACTCAACCTCGTCTCAGCACAGCAGACAGCCCTAGGTTCCTCAGATGTGGACAAGTAAAACACCATTTCCTCCTAGCCATGACGAAGCTAAGAGGTTGACTTTCACCATTTGCAAGCTGTTGGCTACAGAAATGCTGCCTTTCTGCCTGGTGGACACAGAGGATTTTCGAGACCTTATGTCCATCGCAGTGCCCCAGTACCAGATGCCCAGTCGCCACTACTTCTCAAAGAAAGCTGTGCCTGCGCTACACCAGCATATCGCACGCAATATCACCACTTCCTTGAGAAACTCTGTATGACAGGGTGCATTTCAATACAGACACTTGGAGGAGTAAGCATGTACAGGGGCATTACATGTGACTGGGCACTGGGTAACTATGGTGACAGCAGGAGAAGAGGCTGCTGTCCAAAACCTGCCATCCCCACGAGTTATGTGTCAATCCTCTGTAGGTAGGAATTCCTCCACTGCTTCTGCCTCCTCAACCTCGTCTCGGTCCTCCACCTGCACCCAAAGCCTGTCTGGTAATGCCACCCGCATTCTAACTGCGCAGAAGGAATCCTGCACACCTCCTTACTATGCTGGCAACAGGGCTCAATGGCATCAGGTGGTATTTACGTTGAAGTGTCTGAGAAATGTGAGTCACACAGCTGAGGAGTTGTGGTCAGCGGTGGAGACCGAGTTTCATCAATGATTGTCTCCACTGAACCTGCAGCCAGGGAAGGCTGTGTGCGACAATGCTGCAATGCTGGATGCGGCCCTTCACCAAGGCATTGTGACACACTTGCCTTGTTCACCTGATGAAGGCAGCGCTTTGCTGCAGAAACGCATAGTGGCCTGTAAGAGGTTAATAAAGAAAGAATTTTCTAAAAATAACCCTAGTGCCATTTTATCTCAAGTCCTAGCGCTCCACAGACCAGGGATTTTTTTTACTCTCAGCTTCTTGCACTTGTGCACACCTGGCAAGAGCAGCTCTGGACAAGAGATACCATTAATCCTAGATCCTGAGCTCCATGACCTAGCAATACAACACGGTCACCGTTGAAGGACCTTGGTGACATCAATCCGGTCACGTGACCGCGGCAGGAGCTGGAGCTCCCGGAGCAAATTTCGGTGCCTCCACTATACCTCCAAGCGGAGGTGGATTCACAGGCGTAAGACCGCAGTTGTGCAGGGTTGCACAACCACCCCTGGTGAGTGGCCACACAGCCCTGGGCCTAAATCCACATCAAAAACTTTCTTCACATGCGCTCCCACCCCCTCCCCCCTTTTGTCTTACACTTGCCTTGTATGGCTCACGTCTTGAACCTGGTTGTCCAACAATTTTTAGCCCACTATCCCGGCCTAGATGGGCTTCTGCAGAGGGCACAGTCGCTGTGTGCTCTCTTCCGCCGGTGACATCCCGCAGCTCAACAACTTGCATCTCTACAGAAGTCATTCAGCCTGCCAGTTCACTGGCTGAAATGCGATGTGCCGACACAATGGAATTCAACTCTGCATATGTTGCAGCAACTGTGGCAGCACCGACGAGCCCTGGTGCAATACGTTATGATGTATAACCTGGGCCAACGAGATCCAAAGGTGGCTCAAATCACACTGCTGGAGTTGTCTCAGATCAAGGACCTATGCACCCCTCTGCACAGTTTTGAAATGGCGACTAAGATCTTTAGTGCTGATGATACCATTATCTGCAGGACTATTCTGGTCATTTACATGCTTCAGCACACTTTAAACAGTATTCGGAGTCAGGTGGTGGGACAAGAGGAGAGGGAAGAAGTACAGGAGGAGTCATATGCAGAAGGGATAACAAGATCTCCAAGGTCCAGACAGTCGGCAGCACCAAGGCGGCAGGAATGGGAGGGTGGGGGAGAGGGATTAACGAGGGCGCATGGTAGCAGCCAAACTGTTGAGGAAGGTACAGGAGCCGAGAAACAAATGGAGGACGAACTGGCGATGGGCATGGAAGACTCAGCAGATGAGGGAGACTTTAATTACATTTCTGTTGTGCGAGGTTGGGAGGAGAGGGCAGAGGAAGATAGCATGATTCTTACCTCGCCGCTACCAACACAACAAGGACTTGGGCCTCCTGGATGCCCAAGACACATGAGTGCCTTCTTACTGCACTACCTGCAACATGACCCTCGGATTGTCAGAATTCAAAGTAATGCCGACTACTGGGATGCCACACTCTAAAATCCCCGCTACAAGAGTAAATTATGCAAAATAATTCCTGCCATAGAAAGGGATTCATGCATGCAGGAGTATCAGCAGAAGCTGTTACAGAATCTTAGATCTGCTTTTCCACAAAACACCAGTGGTGCACAGAGTGAATCTCATAGGAGTATCTCCAAGTGAACATCGATGCCATGACTGTGGAACTGAGAAGGGAATAGTGCTTCAATCCAGCGTGTTGCTCCTAGAATGTGTGCCTGGGCCAGGCAGCCGGCACCACCTGAACGAAATCAGCAAAACGGAAGATCCGGCACCACAGGCTTCTCCATGCATTTAAATTTTTATTTTTTTATTTTCTTCATAAGTTACATATGAATATGGGTACGCAGACCCTCCGCCTGACGCGTTTCGAGCGTCACTGCGCTCTTATTCATAGACAATAAAAAAAATAATGAACAAACCTTATAAAGAAAACTACAAATTAACAAACTACATGCAGTTGTAATCAATTATTCAATTAGAGAAACAGTATATACTGTGCAAAAAATCCTCTCCTATATGCACTAAAATTTGAATTACAAGAACAGAAAGGAAAAATCTGATGCTGTTTTTTTTGTGTGAAGTTTTGCAAAAAAGACTGGTTTCTCTAATTGAAAATTGATTTCAACTGCATGTAGTTTGTTAATTTGTAGTTTTCTTTATAAGGTTTGTTTATTATTTTTTTATTGTCTATGAATAAGAGCACAGTGACGCTCGAAACGCGTCAGGCGCAGGGTCTGCATACCCATATTCAAATGTAGCTCATAAAGAAAAAAATAAAACTTTAAATGCATGGAGAAGCCTGTGGTGCCGGATCTTCCTTTTTACTGTGGAACTGGACCCTTGCTCATTTTGGGCTTCCAATCTGGAAAAATGGCCTGAGCTCGCCACTCATGCCTTGGAGATCTTGTCGTGCCCCGCAGCCAGCGTTCTCTCTGAACGTGTCTTCAGCGCTGCTTGTGGTGTGCTGACATATAAGCTCACGCGGCTGTGTCCAGTGACAATGTAGACAGACTAACGTTCATCAAGATGAACAAGTCGTGGATCCGCAAGGACTTTTCTACCCCTGTGTCATCCTGAATTTGCTCATCCTTTGCGATCTCAAAAAAGGCCCAGGCTAGGCAAGGCTTAGGGCCCATGTGACCTGAAGAAGAGCCACCACGACTTCTGCTCAGAGGCAAAGTTGTGGCTCGGATGCTGTTGTTGACGTGCTTCCAGTACTCCGTCTCTGTCCAGGAAAGCGCAACCTAACCTCGTCATCACTAGCATCTTCCTCCACATCCTCTACTGACTCTCATCGACTGGCTGACTGTGAGTTCACATTAAGTGGGATCTCCAACCTCATCATCACCCTGTGTGCTCTCACACCCATCATCCTCAGAGCAAACCTCTTTCTGCCCTGACCGAAAAGTCAAGTTGTCATTCCAATCAGGTATCTCAGTCTCATCAGCATTTTCCTCATTGTCTCCACCAACAGGACTTCCAGTTTGGGAATGAGGGTCCACATTATGCTTTCTCAGAACCTTCTTCATCTGGGCCTGGATCCGACTCACAAAGCTTCTGGGCATCAGTGCAGATCATTTCCTCGTCTGGACTCACAGAAGCTTTGCAGCAGACCTCTGATTCCCAGGCTACAGTATGAGTGAACAGCTCTGCATACTCAACCATCTGTCTTACCGCATGCTCAGACGGGTGGCTGGAGACTTGGAAGCTGTGAGGAAGCAAGTGCGATTGGGGTGACACCTCTGAGGACTGGTGTATTAGTGATGCTGCAGTTGAGGTGGAGGAGAGCCCACTTGATGAAGCGCTTGCTATCCATTCAAGCGCCTGCTCTTTTTGTACCTCATCTACAATTGGTAGTGATCGTCGTGTGACTCGTGTCCGTACGAAAGGGATCATATCAGATTATCCACGGAAAGAAATAGACATCTTACTTTGGCTGGAAGATGGTCTTTCTTCAGCAGATGTTACTGTTGCTTTACCACCTACCCCAAGGACACAATTTTTTTTCCCTTTCCACCACGCCTATTCCCCTTTCCACCAGCAGCAGGCCTTTTGCCATTCATTTTGTATGTGAACAAATTTCTAACTCTGCAGTTGTTGGCAAAAGAAAACTCGGATGGAAATCGAGCAGAGCTGACTAGCTGAACAGTGCTACTAGGCCCAAACTATTACCTGGGCTAGGAGCAGTTAAAAATTAGTCTGAACTAGATAGGACGGTGTAGTGTGTTTCACAAGTGGGCTACACACCACTGTCTAAATGACACTGCTACTAGGCCCAAACTATTACCTGGGCTAGGTGCAGTTAAAAATTAATTTGAACTAGACAGGCAGTGTAGTGTGTTTCACAATTGGGCTACACACCACTGTCTAAATGACACTGCTATATGGCCCAAATTATTACCTGGGCTAGGTGCAGTTAAAAATTAGTCTGAACTAGACAGGCGATGTAGTGTGTTTCACAAGTGGGCTACACACCACTGAATAAATGACTCTGCTACTAGGCCCAAACTATTACCTGGGCTAGGTGCAGTTAAAAATTAGTCTGAACTAGACAGGCGACCGATGTAGTGTGTTTCACAAGTGGGCTACACACCACTGTCTAAATGACACTGCTACTAGGCCCAAACTATTACCTGGGCTAGGTGCAGTTAAAAATTAGTAAAAAACTCATCTATTCCAACAAGCCTACAACCTATGATGAGACACAGCGCTGCACCACCACACGCTTGGCGCTTCCCCAACTATTGTGCCCCCCCCCCCTGTAGACTGGGAGCCTTCGTGGACAGGGTCGTCTCCCGTTGTGTATCAACAAGTCTTGATTGTTCGTATGTACTGTACCTGCCCCCCCCCCACACACACTATACACTGAAACTGGATATTAACATTTATTAACAGTATTAGGGTTACGGTTAGGCTTAAGCTTTTGGTGATCGAAGCATTATCAAACATAACCTCAAACTGCCGAATTTGAAGCAAATGGTTCAAATTTGTCGAATGACTCGAACATCGCCCAAAACAGCTCGAATTTGAGATTGGCGAACAATTCGAATTGAACATCGCTCATCTCTAGTGGTTACATCAACGCTGACACCATTGCCATAATAACCAAACGAGCGATTATTATAGTAACGATGACCGGCGCCGATATGACTGCGGCACCTGAATGTGCGGCTCATACAAGAGCCACAAGAGTTAACTGCTTACTTAATGGGACTGCTGTCACCATGGCTCCTGTATGAGCCACTCATTCAGGAGCCACGGTGACAGCAGCCACTGTAAGTAAGGAATTAACTCCTGTGGCTCCTGTATGAGCGGCTCATACATGAGCCAATTTGACAGCAGCCCTGGTAAGCAAGGAGTTATCTTCTGCGGCTGTTGTATGAGCGGCACACTCAGAAGCCACGGTGACAGCAGACCCAGTAAACACAGGTTTAACTCCAGCGGCGCCTGTATGAGTGGCACATTCAGGAACCACGGTGACAGCAGCCCTGGTAAGCAAGGAGTTAACTCCTATGGCTCCCATGTGAGCCGCATATTCAGGAGCAGCGGTGGTATGGGCACCGGTCACCCCGTGCTCTGTGATGTAGCAGAGCTGCATCATTTGAAGAAGACAAAAGACAGAAGACTTGGATTGTGGAGGGCTGTGAGGGGGTAATAAAGATGGAGTCCCTAAGCATGTCTATGTATTTATTTCTAATAGGAAAAATACTTTGTGTGGTGTCTTTTTCCTAACACTTTATTGGAGATTCTTAATGACCGGGTCTAACTTGGCCTGACATTAAGAATCTCAGGACTTAATACCTGTCATTGTTTGGTAATCAATGTCTCTCTAAGATTTGAATGGGTCCAGGATTTCCATCAATTTTACCCTAAATATCAACTAGTGCATCATGTATTGGCACAGCCGTGAAGCTTAGTTGCCACTATCTGAAAATGGTTCTGCTTCTGGGGCGGATTTGGTATTTGTCCTGGAATTGCTGGAGCAAAGAAGCATGTTCACCTACTCCAAAGTAAAAATTCTGTTGTGAGCCATTTTATTTTATATCCCTGCCTAACCGAAAAAAAAACCCACTAATCTAACACTAGTATTTTTAACCCTAAAGGTACCTTTACACGCCGCTACAGGATGGTGGAAACAACCGGGTAGATGAGAGAAATGTATCTTGCACCGCCAAATCAACCCGCGGTCGCAGCGTGTAAAGACGGTTGTTGCTACCCGTCACTTGAGGCACCTGTTTCAGAGCCGAGCTCAAAAACAGGTTGATTTCAAGGCGATGGTTACGGCCTGTATCGGCGTGTAAATAAGGAACAGGAGGGTTGTTTCGACATCTTGCTATCTACCTGGGGCGTGACACAGGATTCGGGAAACCACCCCCCTTCAGCGATCATTGGGGGAAGCTCCTGGGTTACGATTGGTAGACGCTGCATAGGGCGGCATATTTAAGGAGCTGACCAGTCACACTAAACAATTGCGCGAGCGTCATGTATTAGTCAGCCTCCTGCGCTGGCTGCCCAATCATGATGTTATTGCTTTGTCCTATCAGCGTACGGAATTCTCGTAATCCACAATTGTGGCACGCCTATGTGTTGTCCCTGCTGCCTTTGTTCCGCCCATATTACCTTGTTATAGCGGCGTGTAAATGAGGTAAGGTGAGCTACAGAAGGTAACTTGTGGCACCCGGCGGTGTATCCAGAGATAGATGGAACCTACCGTAGCGCACCTTGTTGCGGTGTGCAAAGGTGGTGCGGGTACCGTTTTCAACCGTTTGTGCGTGCTCGTGCACGTGAAGCACCATCCTGTAGCGGCGTGTAAAGGTACCTTAAATCTAACCCTAGTTTGTAACTCTAACCCTAGTTTGTAACCCTAAAGGCCACTTTACACACACAGATATATTGGTCACAGATCTCTGGTTGCAGTGAAATCATGGACATATTGTTCCATTGTACACAGCCACAAAATGGAGCAATGTATCCATGATTTCACTGCAACCAGAGATCTGTAACCAATATATCTGTGTGTGTAACGTGGCCTTAACCCTGACTAAAAAAAGAAAAATGACAAAATAAAAAATACTAATAACTGATTATCTGATTAGAGGATGACAAGAGGGATGATCAGAGGGGTAATAAGGAAATTGGGGAAGGGTAAATAGAAATCTATCTACATAATTGATTTTTTCTCTTCACTCACAGCTCTTGTAGTATCTCTCTTCTCTCCAAGAACAACTACAAGGGGAAAAGTATAGCCGATCACTGTGATAAGGTCTATCATGGGGTTCAATTTTCATGAACCAGTGAAATTGGAACCTGACTGTTGCTGGGCGCTTGAGGCACATCTTGGTGGGCACACAATGCATGCACCTGCCATTTTGGACCAGGAAAAGTAGGGAGGTGGGAGAACACTTCTCCAGTACTTAGGGGGGGGGGGAGCGAAGGGGCAACGTTTCTCTCTCATCCGACATGCTAGATCATGTCAGATAAAAGAGAAATGATTTTTACATTTGTGTTAACTTTTTTTTTAATGTGATTACCGTTATTCTTTGAATAAAAGTGATCATGTGACTGTGGACCAGAAAAAATGGTCCGGATTGTGTTCTCCACAGTTTCAACTAACCCCAGAGATTTTACCCTTAATAGCCGCCGTTTTAAAATGTATTGGTGGTCATTATGAGTTAAGGGCCCGTTACACGCTACAATATCATTAACAATATTGTTTCATTGCTGCATCGTTAAAGACATTTCACTAGCGATCATTGAAAGACGTTCAAGCGATCTAGGTCAAGTCGAATCTTTGGTCGGCTCGTTCGACCATTGAAGCGTGTAACATGGTCTTTAATCCTTAGGGTATGTACACATGGAACAGGGGTGCAGATTTTACATCATGGATTTGAATGTATAAAGTCATAACCATACATAACCAGCAAAAGAAACGAGATTTCAGGAAATCTCACTTATACATTGGAGAAAAAAGCCAAAATTGACCATAACACTTGCAAGAAATCACAATAGATAAATCTCTCTGGGATAAATTTATGTAAGACAATTTGTAATCAGAAAGTTATTAATTCTGGGATACCACTTTAAAGCAAATGAGGCACCAATGAATTGGTTTGATGCAGCTCCTGAGAAGAGTCTAGCACGCAAAGTTTCATCATAGTTAATTTATAACAGAAATTCCTCATCTGCGCTATTCAACTTGTTGACTTTCTACAGATACCTAATTAACACAAGGATAGAACATCAAGTAAAGTGAATGTGTGTGAACGCAGTATGTGTGAACACTCAGCATACTATGTATATCAGCATCTAACACCATACCTGATTGTAATCCCAAATACACATATGGGCTGAGAATATACTGTTTCTGTTTATTTTATTCATTAATAGACTCGGCGTGTAAAGTGGTGGGAAGAAGAGGTCTTATCCATATTGTCTCTATTTTAGCACTTGTATGTGTTTGTTCATTTTTTGTTCTTTGGGAGAAGGTGCATCTTTTCCTGTGCTTTTGGCCTTGCTCTTTTTTATGTTTTATACATAAATCTGCTCATAAACAAAGAGTGCAAAAAGTAAGTGAAGTGCTGTAAGAAAGGGTGCGCAGATATGTCACAGAATTCTGGGGCGAAAAGTTTGTTGACTTACACGGGAGTGAGTGGTGCATGTCTGATGTAGGAATGATTGTAAACTAAATTTATGGCCTGAGAGACTAAGATGGGAATGAATTGGCAACTATCCGCATAGGGTTGGAGCCATCTTGGGGCAACGAGCTGCAGGATTAAATAAATGATAAAGAAAGCCAGTCATTGGCCCAGCGGGATGGTTGCTGGGGCAAATGACGAAATTCAGGCGGGAAGAAGCCCGCCAAATTTAAATTTTCTAATTGGTCAGCCGACCACTGGCTGGGGATATAAAAGGGGGCAATTTGGGCAAGAAAGATCAGTGTAACAACAGTTGCTGACATGCCCGCCCGCCCGCCCCATGACGTTGATTATTACTGTTAAAATTTTGCTGGCACTTTGTTAGAGATAGGGTCACCCAGCTTTGCTGGGGGGATCAGTTCATTAAATAAAGTTACAATTCAGTATTTATAAATAAAAGAGTCATTTGGTTACATGACTATGGATGGAACGTGTGTTAAAGAAAAATGATTAATAAACAAGTGAAAATGGATACATTATTAATTCTTAATAAAGTACCAGCCTGTTATACCCACAATGCTCTGTTATCTAATTTTTTATTTTAAATATAATGCTTAGAGAAATTGTAAGCTCTGTTGCCCCATAATAAAATTATAGTACTGCAGAGAAGGGCATAATGGCTGGAAAGAAGATAAGACTCAGAAATAGCTTCAGTGACCATGGCATCTTCTCTTGAAAAGTAAAGACAGGAATGGAGTGATGGGAGCGGGAGATTCCTGACATCTAGCCGAAATCACAGAGAAGTGATTTTTTTTCCTCTGAAGCGTAGATACTTTTTTAATGCTGAATTCAGAGGTACTTCACAGTCTGAGTATTGACCATCATGCGCTGACTGGCCACAGGTCTCCTGACTCAAACTTGATATCCACAGTCATGTTCAGGAGACTCCCAATCCATCCATGTATCACAGTCTGTCTGTAAAATAGGAACTCATTGACTAAAGCAGGCTGATGATGAATTATTGAGACTGTCAAGATGAAGGAGGGGTTAGGCTTGTGTCTTGCTGCTTGTGTCCACCAGAAAAATCCATGAAGCTAGTGCAGAAGGACATATTTGAGCAGCTTCTGTGGTGACTGGAACAGCAGACTACAGGTGGTGGCATAAGTCAGTTCATTGTAAGTGTAGAGTGGTGTGAGAAGGTTCTCAGGACAAGGGATTCACTCCGGACAACTCGCCACGCTACAAGTAAACCGTGGTCCTGGCTTGGTGTTTGGACTTGTGTTGTGTAGGACATACCTTTTAGCAGGCCACATGTCATCATTTCCTTTGGTAGGCCAGGACCGAACTGCAGTGTACAGTGACATGGAGACTAAACGTTTTTATTAAGCATCAGTATTTTACTGCACTATTTCCACCATTTATAAGGCACAACTTTATACATGAGTTAGCGGACACATATCTTAAGCACTATGTCAGTGTTACAGAACAGCATCAAATTCAGTTCTGGTCCCCATAGGGTTGTTCCCAATCTTACAGGAATTGTGAACTCCCGAACAACCCAGCTCAACACCTCTGCACAGACTCTGACACTCACTTTCTCATTCAGAAGGTTTACATATCCTTTTCTCTCATTGCAAAGGATCCAAGGGTTTGAATTACACAGATGGGGCAGTGCACTCCCAGACACTTTCCGGTGAAGGACTCCTCTTCGTTGCTAAAGTAGAGGGGATTAAGGGGTTCACCATAATGCCAGCAAAAAATCATAAGTTTCAAAGAGTCACCAGAAAGGGTCCCACCCAGTAAAGTTGAACTCCATCACATTGCAGAGATGTTAACCCAAAATTCTTTGACAGGGGCATGGTCAATTGTCTGTACTCTGGTTCCTTCAGTGTAGAGCTGCTTGTTCGAGGATAAATATTTAGCCCTCCAGGTGTTCTTGTGTGGCGCCCCTGCGACCAGGAGACCACAAAGGGAACTGCAGCCAGGAAGGTAGGAACGACAGTTGAACCCCAACACCCTCACAGATAGCCCACACAACCACTATAGAGCAGCAGCACCAACCCGGAGCCCGCAGACTGCAGGCGGAGTAGCCCTCCTATTGAACCCAAAGACACAGTTAGAAGGAGCCTGGTAGAGCCTCACCCATGAGGACTATTGGAGGCTAGGCTAGCAGCAGAGAGTCGGCTCTGAAGGGGACCGTTGATCCACCCGGCATCTCCAGACAACCGACGGGGGACTCTAGCTACACGTTAGGGTTCCCACCCCAAAGGACAGGCAGCTCAGTGGCAACCCGGAGGGTCCATAGGGGCCCGAGCCACCGCCATACTGTCCTGAGTCACACACACACCAAGTGAGAAAGAGAGAGTCAGAAGCCTGGAAAGGACAGAGAACGAGTGAGGGGTCATAGAAGGAACAACCTGGCTGCAGAGAGTAAAGGAACCCGGAGGGGAGAGTGGGGCCGTGTAAGACCTGTGTTGTGAACTTTAACTGTAACTGTAACTGAGAGGAGTTTAAGATGTAAAAACGGTGAACCCTGACTCTGACTCCCTCGCATGTTTCTGCCTGCACATGATTCCCTCCAAACAGGTCTGCAGAGGATTACAACCTGAAGAGCCACAGCCTGTCAGCTCTGAACGCTGAAGGAGGATTTCTGCAGCATCAGGACAATAAGTGCACTGCACCCAGCACAAGCCTGCACCATACACTGCACCATAGACTCTATCATCACTGCCCCGGGGAACCAAATTCTACCTGTGGAGAACTATACCATCTCAAGCTGCTATAACATCATCCCCGGAGGTTCTGCAGCAGCGGTGGTCCCCAATATTGACCACAAGCCGTGGGTGGTGTCACGACTGACATTATCCCCTGTAAATACCCCTTTATTATTGCCAGGGCCCGGGACACGGTCCGGACCAGGACCCCGTGACATCCCCAGCAGCAAACCCGGTACCGAGTCCCTAGATATTCTGGTGTGAAGAGGGAGTGGCAGTTAGTTCCGTGCAGTGCAGCACTGAGGGAAGAAAGGACCTGGGTGTAAAGGAGCTGCCTTAGGCTCAACCCACAGTCCACTGTTCACTTCCAGGCCAGCCAGGGTCTGAGGAAAGGAGTAGGAGAAGCAGAGGAACACACCCGGGACACGGAGTTACCCTAAACTCACCCCGGAGAAGCGCATAGGACGGATACCGGATCCGATTCTGTGCCTGAAATAGACAGCATAGTGAACACCGGAATAGTGAAGGTCCACCATCTTCACTGTACCACAGCAAAGCAACATGGCAGGGTCAGGAACACGGAATAAGACCCAAGTTGCCTGGCAAATTGGTACCCGTGAGGAGAGACAGGGCCACCAGCTTAGCTAAAGAGGCAGCAGGGCCACACACAAAGTGCAGAAGTGGGAAGCCAAGGACCCAATCAGGGTGGGAGCAACCCGGCCATGGTACAGACTCTGTGGACAGTGCTCAACTGAATACCATCACCAGTAAAGCCTTGGAAAACTACAAAACCGTGAGCCTGTGTGACCCTTGTGCTCAAGCCCTACTTTCCCTCACAAACTGCTATAATCTCTACCACTACTCCTACTCTGCATCATCCATAGACTATTATCACCACTGCCCCGGGGAACCAGGCTCTGCCCGTGGAGTGCCGTTATATCACCAGCTGCCAAACATCATCCCCAGAGGTTCTGCAGCAGCGGTGGTCACCCTGACCACATACTACAAGTGGCGTCACGACTATATCCCCTGTAAATAACCCCCAAACCCATTACATGTGGGCCTGGGACATGGTCCGGACCAAGACCACCGTGATTCCCCGTTATACCCCAGTCCAGTACCAAGTACACCGTCCCAGTGGGCTCCACACACACCTGGCAAGTTCTGAGGCCTCCCTACTGCACTGCTGTCGGTGGGCCCTGGCTGTGTGCAGCTATGCTGCGCCCTTCTCCTCTTTCCTTCTGTCCTGGTCGTATGACAGGCAGCTTGAGCTCTTTTTTATGTTAATTCCTTCTGACTGTGTTTCTCTGAGCTCTTCGGTGCAGCTCTGTCTCTTGGCCTTTTGGTGAGCGAGCGACTTGGAATCACCTGACCGGTGTTGGTTGCTGGGCATAAAGTCCCTTGCAACCTCGAACACCGGTGTCCGTCCTGCACTTGGTGCTGGGGCGAGCTGGCACTACTGGCTCCACTCCCCACACCTACTCCTCCACTTCCTCAGACCCTCACCTACGGGTCACTCACACTGGCTAGTCAGTATCCTCGAATGGGATGATACGGCTCCCATCCTTAGGATGTCTTCTACATTCGTCCTAGGAACTGAACTGCCTAACCCTGCCCCCAGTCCAGAATTTATAGGGGACCTGCCCTTAACTCGAATTTCAGAGCTCCCCCTTCTGACCTCGAGTTGGGAAGGTGTTGTGTGTGTTGTGTTTCACCTGATGTGGGTAACTTTCCTTGCTTCCAAGCTAAGTATTGTCAACTAGAAAAGAAGGGAGATACAAGAGGCGCAGATTGTGCCCTATCAAACAGACACTATAGTTCTTATGTGGATTATAAGTGTATCCACTCACCTTTTATGGTTGTGAGACTCACAACCAGTTTAAAAGCATAAGGCAGCTGCTGCAGAACCTCCACCAACGCCACAAACCGCGGGAAATCAGAAGATAAAACTGGAATGGTATCCACGGTCCGCGCTGCTGCTCTTTATCCAAGGAATCCACAAGAGGTTATTACCATCAAAAGTTCTTTATTTCATCACACCAACGCGTTTCGGTGCTGTCCCAGCACCTTCCTCAGGGCATTGTTGCTTGAACTGCATTCTCCCCGCCATGGCTTGTGGTGGGAGAAGGCGTAGGTGCAGAGTTAGGTTGTGATGGGTGGAGTACTTGTACGTGGTCCTCACTGTCACCACTCATGTGCAGGTAAAGTTTCCTCAGATAGTTTTGAACTCGGTCCCAAAGACATTGTAAGAAGACTCCAGAAAAGAGTGATGGTTTAACTGAATATCTTGTATCAATGTTCAATGCGACAGGTAAAAAGTGGTTCTTCACAGAGCAGAAAGACATGTGGCTTATCTAAGATGGCTTCAGGATGACTACATGGGGAAGAAGGGAAGGGTAAACTGATATCACAGGAGCTTAAGGGAGAGGGGAGGAAAGAAAATTAACAAGGCAAAGCTTCTGCCTAGCAACAAATCAACCTTTGGTCCAGTTTATTTATAGGAGCCGGTATTATATTTGCAGAAGTATGGGAATTCATAAGCTTCACTGAACAGAACCCAAGTTTCAGCAATAAGACATTGAATAATTCTCAAGTCATGGGACATTACATGACATGACAATTGGTGTCTTCAGGGAGAAACACAACTTCCAGTTCACTCCCTTACATAAGTCACAAGGGAAAATCCTGATTCATCAGTACATGACAAGTAGTAGTTAGCTGTTTTAATGTAATTGGTTTTTTTTTTTGGTTTTTTTAATTATCATTTATTTATGTATTTTAATTTCATGGCTCAGTTGCAAAGATATTAGCAAGTATTTGCCACCTAATGAGTTATTTTTTCGGAAGCACAAGTAGGTGATAGCAGATTGTTTTCTCTGGGGGTGTGCACTTCTTTCCCCTGTATAATGTTGCTCAATCATAAACAGACATCAACACACAGCAAAAAAAAACACCCTTCCACAATAACTTAGCGCAGGTTTCTCAGTCTGTGAGGCAAATAATGTCCAACACCCCTATTATTCTGGTCTAACCTCCTGCATGATTAGAAAGTGCTAGAAGTAGTTCATAGATGACAGATGACTAACATGTATCAGATAAGGTCACACAGCAGTCGGTGTGGGGGGAGGGTCAGCACAGATAAGTTTAACTGTGCCACATTACAAACCCTCCTATCAGCTCTGATGATCTAATAGCACCCTCACTGTCTGCTATACCGCCCTTTCCCCACACTATCTGCAGCTGAGGGCTCAATTGTTTGAGTAGTTATACTTTAGGGTACTGCTACACGACGCAATATTGTATGCAATTTCACTGGCAATTTGCTGGTTGCAGTGAAATCATGGACACATTGTTCTATCTTGTTGCCGTGTACAAAATGGAACAATGTGTCCATGATTTCACTGCAACCAGCAAATTGCCAGTGAAATTGCCTAGCAATATTGCTGTGTGTGAAGGTACCCTAAAGGTACCGTCACACGGGGCGACATCGCCGGCGATGTTGCCGGGAACACAGGGGCGTGGCCTAATTGTGGCGACATCGCCGGCGAATTGCCGTGTGTGACAGGGCGATAATCAGGCGATAAATCGCCTGAGCAACATCGCCCGGTCTCCCAACATGTTGGGAAACCTGGCGATGTTGCTGAGGCGATCATGCCTGATCGCCCTGTGTAACGCGGCAACCTGCAATGTTGCGGGCGACACCGCCTATCTCCAACATTGCGAGTTACCGCTCGCTGGGTTGCTGGGCAACCCAGCGAGCGATAGCCGCGGCAACATCGTTGCTCCGTGTGACATCTCCCCGGCGATGTTGCCAGGGATGCGCGCTCCCGCGCATCGCCGGCAACATCGCCGCAACCGTCGCCCCGTGTGACGGTACCTTAAGCGTGCTGTTCTGAAGGCAACTTGTAATCACTCTGCAGTGAGATTAGGCTTACAGTAATTATTCCATTTCACACAGGAGCAGCCCTGAACCGACAGCCTAAACATGTATGATGGTGGGTTTACACGTCGCAATATAGGGCCGATATCGTAGCCAACGACGCGGAAGTGCGCTTTTTGAGCGCGCTTTTCCCGGCATCGCATCGCCGGCTTATACAGCCCGACATCGGGATACAACGTCCCGACTATGTGTACGCCCCCCAACCCAGGAACGACCATTTAACATGGGAGTGAATGGGTGACGTGGCAGTACACATCGAAGTTGGGCTGTCAGACGGTACGATGCGGCTACAACTGGCATCCGATATCGGGCGGTTGAATAGCACGCTCATTCGACCCCCGATATCGGTTTGCCATCGTTCATGCATCGTATTGGATGTTCAGACCCTACAACGCAGGAACGATATCGGCTCCAACGCCCGAACCACGTGACTTTTGGTGGGAGTTGGGTCGGAGTTGGACGCCGATATCGCGACGTGTAAACCCACCATGAGACATGTAATGACAGACAACCTAATCACTGCAGAGTGATTACAAGTTACTGTAACAAACTATCAATCTACACAATAGATATGTGTGATTACTGATATGTAAGTGCCCTCAGCGCTGCACAAGCAGCGTGGGGGAAGTGGCAGTAAAGGAGGTGACACAGCTAAACTCAGCTGTTCTGCCAATCCCCCGAGAATGACTGCTGGGACCTATCTGAAAGGTGTCAGTTAGGCCCCTTTCACACTGGCGTTTTTGAAAAAATGCGGCAGATGCGGCACTTGCGGCACTATCCGGCAAGCCCCATGCATTGTCTATGGGGCTTGCGGTCGGGTGTGGCAAGTGCGATTTTGCCAGTTGCAGCAGATGCGGCACTTGTGGCCGCGAAAAAAATGCAGTCAGCAGCGTTTTTTTCGCGGCCGCATCTGCCACAACCAGTAAAACCACACTTGCCGCAAGCCCCATAGACAATTTATGGTGCTTGCCGGACCAGTGCCACAAGTGCGGCCGTAAGGCAGGAGATGCGGCAGATGTGATAATTCTGCGGCATTTTATAAAAAAACGCCAGTGTGAAAGCAGCCTTCTACTCTCAGAGTGTTATAATCAGGCAGGAGGTTAGACAAAAAAATCAGGCTGTCTGACATTACATATCTACAAACTGAGAAACCTGGTCATCTTTTGGTGCTTACTTATGATTGGGAACTTCATAGTGAGTTAAGAAATAGATGCCCCCAGTGAAAACTTTCTGATAACGCACACTTGGACTTAACAAAAATTAACTCATTGAGAGGCAATTTTTTAAAAAAAAGTTTTATTTTGCCTGCAACCCTTAAAAGGGGTTATGTGTACAGTTCAATGTGAAAAATGTAATGAAAGGTCCATTTTAAGTTGTCAATCTATTGTTACATTTTCAAGACAAAAAACAGGAAGAACAATGCAATGTTCTAGGAAAAGATGATGAAAATTGCTTTTTTAGTGGTGAATGTAAGTATTTATTAAATCATACATGTCAAAAGAGCTGACAGATCCCTTTTAATTACATACTTGATCATGCATTAGTCATTCAATTTACATTTTTCATTTTTTTACATATACAATGATTTTTACAATATTTTTATTATTATTGTTATTAATGGTTCATATGTCAAAGGCATGTTTAATGATAGTACAGGATAAAAATGCAATCCTGTCAATGTTGCTTACATTATGACAGGCAATGAATCTGCATACAGTGTACTGTGACTATATGCATACATTAAGAGGACGCCTTGAATAATACCAACCGATGAGGCGCTGTCTTATTTACTTATTTATGTGTTTATACATATACATCGGGATCCACCCACGCAAAAGGTTATAATTAGTTATCACCAGTTCCTCCATATCAATGTAATGAACTCATGCTTCATTGGTCCTAAAATATTATGAAAAAAAGGAAATTAGCATTGGATTAAAAATATAATAATATTAAGATGCTAAATCTATGACATACAGCGTTATTTGTTGTATATAGAAAAACCATTACAGGCAGCTTTTTATGTGATTTAGACACTATTACTAAAGGTACCGTCACACACGTCAATATTGCATGCAATGTCACTGGCAATTTGATGGTTGCAGTGAAATTATGGACACTTTGGTTCTATCTTGTTGCTGTGTACAAATAGAATAATGTGTCCATGATTTCACTGCAACCAGCAAATTGCCAGTGACATTGCATGCAATATTGACGCGTGTGACGGTACCTTTAGACCGCCCTAGACATTTTTGAAACATGTAATGGTAATGGGGACATAACTACGAAGTGTTATACAATGCATCACATATATAAAATGCTGCTACTTTGCCACAAAATAAAGATTTGAATATATTTCTCACAATTTGCACCATTTTCATGCCTATTTAAATAAGAGGGGTTGTCCGGGAGCAACATTGTACACGTAAGTCTTCAATATCAGATTGCTGGGTTCAATCCACAGCACCCGAGCAGCTGTAGTGAAGGTGAGACTAAATGATAAAAAAAAACCCTCTAACATAAAGCATTGTAGCTCCTTACATTTTTCACTCCTTGCATTCGGTATAATGAACATATATATATATTATATATATATATATATATATATATATATATATATTCTGCTGCAATAAATGGCTTTTCCTACTCAAGTCTGCTAGGGAATGTGTAGATGCTGCATAATGTACATGGAAATGCCTCCATCTGGTGGCAGAAGCCGGTAAACCGGTATTTGTTTTTCTATGCTGCAAGGCAATACAAGTTATATTACATAGATAGGCGTGGCATGGGGCATATAACATACATTTTTAAGAAAATGAAAAAGTGAAATTTAGCTAATATAATAATGCACAAATATTTACTTATTATCAATGTATATTATATACAGATGCAGATAATCTTATACTGACAATGATATTGTTGCGGTCAGAAGGGCCAGGGTACTTGGTAGCCGATCAGGCAGTCTGTCAGTATCACGGCAATTGCCTAGCCCCGTGGCCCTGCCCAGACATGTGAAATGGAGTGAAGGATATTTACAGGGACAGATAAAGTTTTTAGATAGTTTGTGATGCCAGCTGAGGAATCTGGTCAGGAGTGACCAGCACTGCAGATCCTGGACTTCCAAGGGATGGATGTTACTGCAGCAAGGTGGATTACTCCCCTCAGCAGGAGCAAGCCCCTGGGGGTTGTAGTAGATGATGGTGCAGAGGAAGGTGATGATGAGGGTTGCAGTGAGCAGACGTCCAGAGTGGATGCAGGAAGGAAGCAAGGAGACAGTCTTTGTTCTTTACCTTTTTACTTTGTATGTGAATTCATCAACAGATCTAGGATACTGGTTCACCGGGCCGATGGTCTGGTCAGTCTGAGAAGAACTAGGGACCGCTGTAATGATTGGGCATGTGTCCTATCAGCTGACTTCTCCTTGGGGTGAGGTTCTAGGTACTTACCGCTTCCCCATGTGCCTATTCCTTCCTCGTGGCTGCTAGCAGGCAGGCAGGCGACCCAGACTGGTTGAGACCCCGTAACCACATTGGTTCTCTAGCCCTTTGACAGTCACTGTGCCTCTGGATCATCCCCCGTGCTTGCAGCCCAGCAGCCTCCAATTCACTGATAGTCATGAAGTCCTAATAGCTTGGGGTCTTGGCACCCCTTCTGCAGTGTGTGCTCTGCCCAGCCCAAAGGCTGTCAGCAGACTCACACTAACTCCTCTTTGCCTCCCCTCCCTACTCCTCACTACAGCTAAGACTTCCCGCCAACCAGTGTTTTCACAGCCTAAAACAGGCAATTTTGTGCCTAGCCCACTGATCAGAGTTTGGAAAGTGTGTGCATATATAGGACGTCCATCCAAGGATATGTGGCGCCCCGCCATGCAGGCGTCACAGAGGGGTACTGCACCCGTACAAGAAGTACAGATACTCCAGCTGCAAGTGGACCTAGGGATGGTGGGTGGAACAAATAACCAGCACTCCCACACTAGCTTACACAGTGGGAGGTTACCTGGGAGGGAATAAAAACCACCTCTAGGGGGAACAAGAGAATCTTGGGGCTTAGGTCGTTGCTCCTAAGTCCTTGTGGAGCTAGGGTCTCTCGGCTGAGGGACCAGGGAGAGATGGAAGAAGGAGAGAGGATGTAAGAGACAAGAAAGAGTGCTTCAAGGAGAAGAACAGCCAGTTTGGGAAGGGGCCGTCGGCAGGGTCTAACAGGCAGCTTACCGGGCACCGGAGCCCGCACCTGTGGCATACTATAGGACCACAGAGAATCCGGAGTCCCATGGAATCTACAATTCTCTCCGGGCACCTGAGCAGACCAAAAGAGGGAACCAGGCACTGCTGAAGGAGCAGGCGGCTAGCCAGCAGAGGGTCACCCGACGGCGGCAAAGGTGAGAGAAAAAGTGGAGGTCAGGCTGATTTCAAGTCATCGGGCTTCATACTACACTGGAAAGCAGGAAAGGACAGACGGGGTTAGAGGAAGAAGGCGCACACCAAGAGTTCCACCATACCACCTGGGATCTACTTGCAGCCACCTGTAGATACCTGTTATAACATCTGATGCTGAACTTTAAACTGTACCCAATGCTGCTACAAGTTTCCAGTAAAGTACCCGGAGAGAAGTGAACTTGACTCTGCTGCATTTCCTTGTGAATGACTTTGTTCCCCTACAGGAACGCTGCCCGGAAGTCCAGTCCTACCTGTGGAGGACTTTACCACACTAGACGCATTACCAACCACCTTCGGCGGACTGAGGCGGCGCTGGTGACCCATCACCAGAAACTACAGGACAACACTGTATATAATCCCTTGTACATACTACCCCTTTTTTGGAAGATAGGCCCAGGACACGGGGTTGCGGCAGCGGCAGGCACACACCGGACAGAGCACCCCTGGGGGGCATGGATGGCGAGATCAGCGCAGAAGATGGAGAAGTGTCAAAGGAATCATCCGCGGAGGATCGGACGGGGGATGACTGCGTTGCGGCTGCCCCTCGGCAGCCTGATGAGAACTCTATTTGTAATGTTGTGCCTATGTCGGGATCGGGTGGTGATACGGGGGAAGGGCCGATTCCGGCGGGGGGGGGAAGGTAGCGTCTGGGGTTACCGTGGGTGGGGATGTCATAGGACAGTTGCCGGGTTTATTGCAGAGTTTGGTGGACCGGGGGCGCTTGAGTTCTGTTTCGGGGTCTCCAGTGGGAGCTTGGGTCGGTCCGGTTGGGGTTGCGTCCAGTGTGGGAGGAGAGGCCGTGGCGCAGCAGAGTGTGGCTGGCCAGGCTTCAATGGTGCCGGACACGGCAGTTGAGGCAGAAAAAGAAAGAGGAGGAGGTGGTTAGGCTGGATGATAGGGCAAAGAGCTAGGTTTATGTTTGTTTTGAGAGCCCCTTGGGGGCGCATTTGAAGAAGGAAGTTAGGGAGAAGATTTTGAAAGGGGAGTACGTCGAAATATTTTCGCTGCTTCCGTTGGAAAAGTTTAACTTGGATAAGGTTCGCCCTAGTGATTCCAAAAAGGAGAAGGAGGATGAGGAGAAGCGGCGGTATCGTCTTATTCCGCGGACATTTGGGAATTGGTTACAGGCCTTTGCTATATTGGCGAGCGTTGTGGGGGAGAAGGAGCCGGAGCACTGCTCCGCTCTGTTTGGTTATATGGATTCTATAGGGGAGGCTTATAGAGTGTATGGTGGTTTGTCCTGGCTGCGTTATGATGAGCAGTTCAGACAACGTAAGACTTTACGGTCGGATATGCGTTGGGACCACGAGGATATTTCCTTATGGTTACGTTTAATGGCGGCTCCGGCGCAGCCCTTTCGGGGTGGGGCCGGGGGATCGGGTTCAGGATCGGGTACCTCGGCCGGGTTCAGGAAAGGGTGTTGTTGGCAATTTAATGAGGGGCAATGTAAGTTTGATTTATCTTGTTGTTTTAAGCACGAATGTTCAGGATGTGGAGGAAGCAGGGCCGCACCGTCCATTGGACAGTGTGAGCCCTGAGTCCAGAGCGGCGGCAGCCAGGGGGAGCGGCATGAGAGAAGGGGGCGGCGCCACCAACATCAGCGGCGGGCTCAGGAGAGACGGACGCCGTCCCCGGTAACAGCGGTAAGAGGGCGCGCGCGCTGTGGCACTGTAGGCTGCAGGGGCGGCAGGGCCGAGGTCCGCCAGCACCCCCCCCCCGGATGCTGCAGGGGCTGTGGGGCTGAGATCTGCCAGCACCCCCCCCCCGGACGCTGCAGGGGCGGCGGGGCTGAGATCCGCCAGCACCCCCCCCCGGCCTCCGAAGTCACAGCTTTGCCCGTTGTTTCAAGAAAGGAAAAGGTAAGGGAGGAGACAGTGCTGGTAAAAGGGAGGACCCCGGTGAGGGTAGAGGCGATGGTGCCGTTCTTAAGTAGGTATCCGGATGTTCAGGCTGCCGAGTTGTTGCGCTCGGGTTTTTTGTTTGGTTTCGGGTTTCGTTATTCCGTCTGACGCGGTGGGGGGGTTTGTTTCGGCCGGGGAATTTGCGCTCGGCTAAGGATCATTTGGGTGTTGTTGATGAGAAGTTAAGGAAGGAGGTTGAGTTGGGATGGATGGCGGGTCCATTTCTGGACCCTCCTTGTTCGAATTTACGGGTATGCCCGCTGGGGGTTGTTCTGAGAAAGGAGCCAAACAAGTTTCGGTTGATCCACCATTTGTCATATCTGGTGGGGACCTCGGTGAATGATGGTATTGCGCCAGAGTTGGCAGCAGTTTGTTATGTTTCCTTTGATAAGGCGGTGGAGTTGGTGAGGAAAGTGGGACTGGGGGCGCTGATGGCGAAGTCGGATGTGGAAGCGGCATTCCGATTGTTGCCGGTGCATCCTGAGAGTCAGCATCTATTGGGCTGTATGTGGAGGGAGTGTTTTTATGTTGATCGTTGTTTGCCAATGGGGTGTTCAATTTCTTGTTTATATTTCGAAACGTTTAGTTCTTTCGTTGAATGGGTGGTGAGGGATGTGTCGGGTATAGATTCCATCATTCATTATTTAGATGATTTTTTCTGTGTGGGGCCAGCGGGTTCCCCAATTTGTGCTGGACTGTTGTTTGCTTTAACTGAGGTTGCTAGTCGTTTTGGAATCCCATTGGCTCCGGAAAAAACGGAAGGACCGGCCATGGTAATGCATTTTTTGGGGATTGAAATTGGTTCGGTGGCTCAGGAGTGTCGGCTTCCTGCTGACAAGATTGTGGATTTGAGGCGGGCGGTTGCAGACGTGTGCAAGGCAAAGAAGGTTCAGCTTAAGGTGGTGCAATCTTTGCTGGGCAAACTTAATTTTGCTTGTCGGATTATGCCAATGGGCAGGGATTTTGCGAGGCGGTTGGCATTGGCTATGGCGGGCAAGACTTGTCCGGTGCATTTTGTTCAGATCACTAGGGACATGAAGGAGGATTTAAGAGTTTGGGATATATTCTTGCAGGAATACAATGGGCGCACGGTATGGCTTAAAGAGGTGGTGCCCAACAGGGTGTTGCAGTTGTTTACGGATGCGTCAGGTTCATTGGGCTTTGGGGCCTTTTTTATGGGCCATTGGTGCGCGGGTGGTTGGCCAGAGTCGTGGAGGGATCGAGGATTGGTGCCGAACCTTGCGTTGTTGGAGATTTTCCCCATCGTTGTGGCGGTAGAATTGTGGGGTCAGGAATTTTCCGGCAGGAAGGTTTGCTTTCATTGCAACAACATCTCTTTGGTATATGCGATTAACGCTTTGTCTGCTAAGTCATTGCTGATGGTGGCGTATCTTCGGCATCTGGTGCTCAGATGTCTGCAATGGAATATTCAGATTGTGGCTAAACATGTTCTGGAAGTTTTTAATTCAGTGGCTGATGCACTTTCTCGGTTTCAGTTTCACAGGTTTCGGGAGTTGGTGCCTTGGGCGGACGAGTTCGGTCTGCCATGTCCGGATGGTTTATGGAACCTGGTAACATGATTGTGGGTACTTTGATCCGGAGATCAGTGACTGAGGTGACTTGGTACCAATATTAATAATATTATTAATAAGTATTTATATAGCGCTATTAGGATACACGGCGCTTTACAATTTAGAGGGTAGACATAGAAAAGTGGTCGAAGACGACGACCACAAACGGCGACAAACGATGACAGATCACAAGTAGTAATACAGGTACAATGGGGCCGGGGACAGGTGAGTTGGTGCAGTGGATAGGGTCTCAGTGTGTGTTGTAGGCTTGTAGGAAGAGGTGGGTCTTCAGGTTTCTCTTGAAGGTTCCCAGGGTGGGGGAGTGTCTGATGTGGTGAGGGAGGGAGTTCCAGAGTCTGGCAGAAGCACGAGAGAAGTCTTGTGTGCTGTTATGGGAGGTGGAGATGTGGGAGGTTGAGAGAAGGAGTTCTTGGGAGGAGCGCAAGTTGCGCGAAGGGAGGTAGCGGGAGACCAGGTCGGAGATGTAGGGAGGGGACAGGTTGTGGATGGCTTTGTATGTCAGGGTTAGGGTTTTGAAGCGAGATCGCTGGGGGAAGGGGAGCCAGTGGAGGGCTCGGTGGAGAGGGGAGGCAGGGGAGTATCGGGGAGATAGGTGGATGAGTCGGGCAGTAGAGTTGAGGATGGTGCGGAGAGGATCAATGGAGGTGGCAGGGAGGCCGGTGAACAGGAGATTTCAGTAGTCCAGGCGGGAGATGATGAGGGCGTGGACAATGTTTTTTAGTTGAAGTCGGCAGGCGGTGGCGAGGGCTTGGATGTGGGGCTTGAAGGAGAGGGAGGAGTCGAGGATTACCCCGAGACATTTGGCTTGGGGGACGGGTGAGAGGGAGCAGTCTTTAACGGTGATGGATAGGTCAGGAAGGGGGGGAGGGTTGTTAGGGGGAAAGACGATGAATTCAGTCTTGTCCATGTTGAGTTTGAGGAAGCGGGTGGAAAAAAAGGATGCAATGGTGGATAGGCATGGCGGAATTTTGGATAGAAGAGAGGAGATGTCGGGGCCAGACAGATAGCGCTGGGTGTCGTCGGCGTAGAGGTGGTAAAGGAGGCCGTGTGACTTGATGAGGCTGCCTAGGCCGAGGGTGTAAATGGAGAAGAGTAGTGGTCCCAGGACCGAGCCTTGGGGGACACCTACGGAGAGGGGGTGGGGCGAGGAGGTGGTGTGGGAGTGGGTGACACTGAAGGTCCTGTCCGTCAGATAGGAGGAGATCCAGGAGAGGGCGAGGTCAGTAATGCCAAGAGATTCAAGAATTTGGAGTAGGAGGGAGTGGTCAACAGTGTCAAAGGCAGCAGAGAGGTCGAGAAGGATGAGGACGGAGTAGTGTCGTTTGCTCTTGGCGATCAGAAGGTCGTTAGTGACTTTGGTCAGGGCTGTTTTGGTTGAGTGTTGCGGTTGGAAGCCGGATTGTAGGCGATCGAAGAGAGCACAGGAAGAGAGGTGGGAGGACAGTTCGGAATAGACGTGTTGTTCAAGAAGTTTTGAGGCAAACGGGAGAAGAGATATGGGGCGATAGTTGGAGACTGATGTAGGGTGGAGGGATGGTTTTTGTAGGATGGGCGTGATTAGGGCGTGCTTGAAGGGTGAGGGGAATGTGCCGGATTTGAGTGATATGTTGAAAAGGTGCGTCAGGGCAGGGATGAGGACTGTGGTAAGGTTAGGGATGAGGTGGGAGGGGAGTGGGTCCAGGGCGCAGGTGGTGAGGTGTGATCGTGTTAGAAGAGAGGAGAGGTGGTCCTCAGTCATGGGGGTGAAATTGCATTTGGGTTGGGGGGGATGGGCTGGAGGTGGGATGGGGTGAGGGGAGTGTGGGTCGAAGCTTTGTCTGAGTTTGTCAATTTTGTCTTTGAAGAAGGTGGCAAAGTCGTCGGCGGAGATGAGAGGTGAGGGAGGAGGTGTAGGGAGTAAGGAGTTGAAGGTTTTGAAGAGTTGTTTGGGGTTGTCAGACAGGGCGGTAATTAGGGAGGAGAAGTATGCTTGTTTTGCGGAGTCAAGGGCAGTCTTGAAGGTATTGAGGGAACGCTTGTATAGGGTAAAGTGCTATGCGGAGTGGGACTTCTTCCATTTCCGCTCGGCTGCCCTAGTCGTCCGTCTGAGTTTTTTGGTGAGGGTCGTGAGTCATGGTTGACGTAATCGTGTTGTGTAAAATGTGAGCGGTGCAGCTGTGGTGAGGATGGAGTTGTAGAGGGAGGCGGCGGAGTCAGCGTCATGAGCAGAGGCCAGGTCGGAGAGGGGGAGGAGGGATTCAGAGAGTGAATGGAAGTCAATGAGCTTAAGGTTTCTGCGGGGGTGGGGAAGTGTCCGGCGGGGGGAAGTGTGGTAGGGGGGAAGAGGGACGAGAAGGTCAGTAAGTTGTGGTCGGAGTGGGTGAGGGTTGAGTGTGCGAGGTCGGAGAGGGAGCAGAGGCGGGTGAAGACAAGGTCAAGTGTGTGGCCACCAGTGTGCGTGGCGGAGGAGATCCATTGGGAGAGGCCAAGAGAGGAGGTGAGGGATAGGAGTCTGGAGGCAGTGGCTGTGGGGGTGTCGATGGGGATGTTGAATTCACCCATGACGATGGTAGGGATGTCGGAGGAGAGGAGGTGGAGGAGCCAGGTTGTGAAGTGGTCGAAGAAGGTAGAGGGGGATCCAGGAGGGCGGTAGACAACAGCCAGTTGGAGGTTGCAGGGGGAGTAGATGCGAACGGAATGTGCCTCGAAGGAGGGGAAGGGGGGTGGAGTAAGAGGGGAGAAGGAGCAGTCGCTGGCCAGAAGTAGGCCGATGCCCCCGCCGCGGGTGTTGGTGGGGCGGGGAGTGTGGGAGAGTGTGAATCCCCTGTAAGAGAGGGCGGCCGGGGAGGTTGTGTCAGAGGGGGTAAGCCAGGTCTCCGTGATGCCGAGGAAGGAGAGTTTTCTGGAGATGAAGAGGTCGTGGATAAGTGTTAGCTTGTTACGGGCCGAGCAGGCGTTCCAGAGTGCGCCGGGTAGGAGGACAGGGGAAGTCGGGATAGGGGGAATGGGACGGAGATTGAGGGGGTTACGAGAGTTAGTGGTGGGCCGTTGGAGTGGGGTGGAGGAGAGTGAGGTGGTATGGTGGGGTGGGCCAGGATTAGGGGAAATGTCACCGGAAAGTAGGAGGAGCAGGGAGAGGGTTAGGAGGTGGGAGCAGGGGAGCTTGCGTGGTGGACATGTACGTCTAGAGGTGGTGGGTTGAAAGTGGGGGAATAATTCAGAGCATTGGGTGAGGTGGGTAGGAAGGATGGAGGATGAGAGTAGGATTTCTTTGCCCAGTGGGGGGATGGGTGGGGGTAGTAGGAAGTGGAGAAGGATGGGAGTGAAGGTGAGAAGGAGCGGAAACATGGTGGGGTGAGTAGGGGAGGAGAGGTGGGTAGGGTCAGGGGTAGCCGGGGATCTGGTGTGGCAAGGGTAAGTTCCCGATGGTGGGTGATTGGCCGTGGTTGAGGTACGGCCAGGTGATGAGGTGCAGTCCAGGGGAGGAGATGCAGTTCAGGGATAAGATGCAGGCTAGGGTGGGGATGTAACCAGGGGAGGGATGCAACTAGGGTTGAGGTGTAGCAGGAGGTGAGATGCAGTCGGGGGTTGGGTGCAGTCAGGGGAAGAAGCAGCCAGGGGCGAGAAGCCGGGGATGAGATGTAGCAGGGGTGGGATGTAGTCACTGGTCAGATGAGATGCAGTCACAGGTGGGATGAGATGCAGCCACGGGTGAGATGAAATGCAATCACGGGTGAGATGAAATGCAGTCACGGGTGAGACGAGGTGCAGCCACGGGTGAGACGAGGTGCAGCCACGGGTGAGACGAGGTGCAGCCACGGGTGAGACGAGGTGCAGCCACGGGTGAGACGAGGTGCAGCCACGGGTGAGACGAGGTGCAGCCACGGGTGAGATGAGATGAGGTGCAACCACGGATGAGATGAGATGCGGTGCAGCCACAGGTGAGATGAGATGAGGTGCAGCCACGGGTGAGATGAGATGAGGTGCAGCCACGGGTGAGATGAGATGAGGTGCAGCCACGGGTGAGATGAGATGATGTCGTGGGTGAGGTGGGTTGCGGCCACAGGTAAGAAGCAGCCAGGAGGGTAGTGCAGCCAGAGGTGCAGTGCAGCCACGGGTGAGGTGAGATGCAGTTACGGGTGAGTAGCAGCCAGGAGGGTAATGCAGCCAGAGGTGTAGCGCAGCCACGGGTGAGAGGCAGCCAGGAGGGTATTGCAGGCAGAGATGCAGTGCAGCCACGGGTGAGAGGCAGCCAGGAGGGTATTGCAAGCCGAGATGCAGTGCAGCCACGGGTGAGAGGCAGCCAGGAGGGTATTGCAGGCCGAGATGCAGTGCAGCCACGGGTGAGAGGCAGCCAGGAGGGTATTGCAGGCCGAGATGCAGTGCAGCCACGGGTGGGAGGCAGCCAGGAGGGTATTGCAGGCCGAGATGCAGTGCAGCCACGGGTGAGAGGCAGCCAGGAGGGTATTGCAGGCCGAGATGCAGTGCAGCCACGGGTGAAAGGCAGCCAGAGGGTATTGCAGCCACGGATGAGATGAAATGCAGCCACGGGTGAGAAGCAGCCAGGGGGGTAGTGCAGTCAGAGGTGCAATGCAGGCAGAGGCACCGTGAGGGTGGTGGTGGATCCGTGCGGGCAGGACGGAGGAGGCTGGTGGTCTAGGAGGTGAGGGACCTGGCCAGTGGTGAGGGGCTTCAACTGTGCAGCACCTGGGTCACCAGATTGCTGAGCCCCGATATTTGGTGAGGTCCTGTGGGCAGAAGTGCCTGGGATGCACAGCAGGGCCTGGGGTCGGGCCGGGAGCCGGGCACCGCAGGAGGTCCAGGCAGGTGATGGAGACCGGGGAGCAGCACAGGGGAGGAGGGGCAGATGTCCAGCACTCACCGCAGGCGCCTGAACAGTCCGCGGTGGGCAGAGTCTCCTGCCGGGTCCCAGGTCTCCACCGCAGGTGCAGGCAGCGGTGCGGGCTGGGACGGTCACCGGCGTGGGGCGGGGCCCGCCTCCAAACTTAGGCCGCGGCTTCGGCCTGAGCACAGGGTCCCTCACACGCGCTCCGAGGGCAGGGAAGGCGCCCGGAGCGGTGAAGCTGTGCTCCTGCTGCGCTGAGGCAGAAGGAGCGGTCCGCGTGTACGGGGGGCCGCGGGCTCAGGGCTGTGGCGCGTCTCGCCGGTCTCCACGCTCAGGCAGCGAGGGACGGCATGCCGGATGGGTCTCACCTTAGGAGGTGGGGAGGGAACGCTCAGGTCGGTTAAGCTGGCTCCTGGGCTGGGCTGGGTGCTGGGGCCGTTGGTAGGGCCGAGTCCTGGGTGTCCCACATGCGTGGGTGAGGGCACAGACGGGAAGCCCGGTAGATGGGCAGGTGCAAGGAGCAGCGGCCGGCAGAGTGGGGTGCGGGCCGCAGCTCAGTGGCCAGCCCGTGCTCCAGATGGCGATGGATGGTGAGGAGTGCATGGCAGCACGTCCTCACTGCACAGCGGGGAAAGTATGGCATGAATGGGAAGAATTTGAGTGGGATCTGGTAATGACTGACGGTGTGGATGATGTGCAGAAAGTATTGACGGTCATAAGGAATGATTTTGTGCCGGGGAGGTCTGCTTCAGCAGTGGCGCAGAGGGTTGCAGCGATTGCGTTCTGGTTTCGGTTGTTGGGCAGGCATGATGCGACAAAAGATTTCAGGGTGCGGCAGGCTTTGAAAGGATTTGAGAAAGGTGTTCGGGAGAGGGACGGTCGGAGTCCGGTGTCAGTGAGCTTATTAGAGAGGATGGTGGTGAGTTTGGAGTTTGTTTGCAGGTCCGAATACGAAACGATTTTATTCTCAACGGCTTTTGTGTTGGCCTTCTTTGGAGCATTTAGGCTGGGCGAATTGGTGAGCCCATCTGGGTGCAGAGCGGGTGGTTTGGCCCTGAACGATGTGGTTGTGTTGGGGGACAGGGTGGAATGTTGGTTGCGGTGTTTGAAAATGGACCAAGTGGGCAGAGGAAGGTTGGTTGTGTTGTATGCTTTAGCTGAGAGCCAGCTGTGTCCGGTGAGGGTGGTAAGGCGTTTCGAAGGGGTGGATATCCGGGAACGCTGTTCAGGCATGTGGACGGTTTGTTTTTGTCCAAGTTTCAGTTTCGGGCGGTTTTGCGGGAATGCTTGATAAGAGTGGGTGAGCAGCCGGAGGAGTTTGGCACGCATTCGTTTCGGATTGGGGCGGCCACAGAGGCCTCTCGTTGGGGGTTAGGAGATGATGTGGTGCGACGTATCGGTCGCTGGGAGTCAGCTCATTTTCGTTTGTATGTGCGTCCTCATCTGTTTTCCAGGTAGTGGCTGGAGGGGGAGGCCCAGGCTACCGGGAAGGCGGGTGGGAATTGTGGGGGGGGTGGGTTTTGCTAGTAATCGGGTAGTATTGCACGCTGGTTAGTTCAATTGTTCATTTTGTTCTTTTTTGTTTGTGCAGGCCTCTGCTTGATCTGGATTCTCGGACATTCATATGTATATTGGGGGGCTTGTCGAGCGGATGTTCGCCCAGATGGTCGGCAGTTAGGACTTGATAGAGGTGTGGCGTCGGTCAAGTGGTTGGGCCTGAGGGGTATGCAATGGAGCAGGGTGTTGCCTGAATTTGATTATTTTTGTAGTGTGAATAGACCCCGGATGTGTTGGTACTGCATGTTGGGGGAAATTATTTGGGTGTGCGTGCGTCTTGGGAATTAATACGAGATATTAAGTGTGATTTGTTGCGACTGTGGTGTTCCCACCCGGGTTTGATTGTGGTATGGTCGGACATGGTGCCAAGGGGACGATGGAGGTTTGGGAGGTCGGTGGATAAAATCAATAAAGCGAGAGTGAAGGTGAACAAGGTGGTGGCGGCATTTGTGGCACGTAATGGGAGGATTGTGGTGCGTCACAGGGAATTGGAGTCAGCGTCAAGAGAATATCTGAAGGGTGATTTGAAGCATTTGACGGATATAGGTTTGGATATGTGGATGTTGGATCTGAGAGAGGGTGTGGAGCAAGCGTTTGGTGTGTGGCGGGTCCAGGCCAAGTAAGGGGGTCACTTGTCCTGTCCTGTGGCGGAGGTAGGTCTGGTCCAGAGGCAGGGGATTTACATTTGGAATGGGGAGATGAGCCACTTCAAAGGTAGAGGGGCTCAGGTTAAAGGTTCCTTGCAGGCACGGGGTTCTGCAAGGCCGGGGTATTGGTTCTAGGTAACCAATACCTCATCCTTGGGGTCGGTGTTGTTGCGGCCAGGGACAAGGTTTAAAGGCTTATGGACCGGGCCTATCCATGGGTGAAATGAGGGTGGGCCTATTGTTTTAGGTTGGGACGCCCGTTGGACGGTGTACCCATTTATTTCTGTTTAGTGTGTAAACAATAGGCAATAAAGGCTGCTGTGGCCAATTTGTTAAACCAAGTCACTGCAGTGTTGTGTGTTTATTTAATCTTGAAAGGGGGGGTTGGTGGATCAGGAGATCCTCCCTCGATTGTCAAGGAAATCCTGAAAACATGTACTGTTGGTGGCTCTTGAGGACAGGTGACTGTTATGGCCCTTGGAAGAAGATGAAGAAAAAAATGGAAAATCCCTGTCTCTTGGTCAGCGTATAAGTGGTTACTGTAGGGGGTGTCGCCCCTATGAACAGTTTAAGCACGCTATTACTTTAAGAGGAAGTGGGCCCCCTGCATGCTATGTGTTATGGACTAGAAACCTGGCAGTTGGACAGTGCTCATCATTCTTCGTTTCCCTGTGTAAAGAGGCCAAAAACAAGCACCAAGAACATGAATCTTGTAGATCATTTACCAGTCTGAACTCAGTATATTTAAATCTAACCTAAATGGTTCAGTGTGATGGTGCAACATGTGAGCACTTAGGGCCCAACTTTAAACTTTTGCCCAGGGACCACTTTGGCTAGGGTCACATTTGCGGTTGTAATTGCGGATCCTGATCCGGTTTTGAGCATTAAAAATGCAATACAAAAACCGGATTGCACTATTTGCCGGATCCGGTTTTCAACCCCGCGGTAAAAATCATGCAGGCTGCGTCCATCACAGCGGTTGCAAAACCGGATCCGTTTTTTTTTTTAAATGGGAGTCTATGGGACCGGATCCAGTTTTGAAAAGTGCAAAATTCCTCATTACAAAACCAGATGCATTAATGCATCCAGATCCGGAATAAGGATTGCATTTTCACCAATTTTAAGAAGTATGAAGGCACAGTCCAAAACCACATCCAGTAATGGATGCGGTTTCCGGATTGTGCCCTCTAAGTGTGACCCTAGCCTTTGTCTAAAACCGGCCCTGCAAAATAGTATTTAAAGTTATGGTATATGTATCTACATTACATAATTATGCTACATATACATCAGCTGCATTAAATGTGAACAGTAAAATTATGATTATTAGTGTCACAATAATTTATACAAATGTATCTAACTTTAAAAAAACATTGTTTTATGGATACGGAGAAAAAGTATCCTATTTTCACAGACTGTCCAGGAATTTCTGGATACAGTGCCTTGTGAAAGTATTTGGCCCCTTGAACTTTTCAACCTTTTGCCACATTTCAGGCTTCAAACATAAAGATATAAATTCTCATTTTTTGTGAAGAATCAACAACAAGTGGGACACAATTGTGAAGTGGAACGAAATTTATTGGAAATTTTAAACTTTTTTAACAAATAAAAAACTGAAAAGTGTGGTGTGCCATATTACTCGGGCCCCCTTGAGTTAATACTTTGTAGCACCACCTTTTGCTGCGATTACAGCTGCAAGTCGCTTGGGGTATGTCTCTATCAGTTTTGCACATTGAGAGACTGAAATTCTTGCCCATTCTTCCTTGGAAAACAGCTGGAGCTCAGTGAGGTTGGATGGAGAGCGTTTGTGAACATCAGTTTTCAGCTCTTTCCACAGATTCTCGATTGGATTCAGGTCTGGACTTAAACTTGACCATTCTAACACCTGGATACGTTAGATTTTGTAGATTTTGCTTTATGTTTGGGATCATTGTGTTGTTGGAAGATAAATCTCCATCCCAATCTCATGTCTTTTGCAGATTCCAAAAGGTTTTCTTCCAGAATGGTCTTGTATTTGGATCCGTCCATCTTGCCATCAATTTTAACCATCTTCCCTGTCCGTGATGAAGAAAAGCAGGTCCAAACCATGATGCTGCCACCACCATGTTTGACAGTGGGGATGGTGTTTTGAGGGCGATGAGCTGTGTAGCTTTTACGCCAAACATATCGTTTTGCATTGTGGCCAAAAAGTTCAATTTTGGTTTCATCTGACCAGAGCACCTTATTCCACATGTTTGGTGTGTCTCCTAGGTGGCTTGTGGCAAACCTCAAACAAGACTTTTTATGGATATCTTTGAAAAATGGCTTTCTTCTTGCCACTCTTCCATAAAGGCCAGATTTGTGCAGTGTACGTCTGATTGTTGTGCTATGGACAGACTCTGCCACCTCAGCTGTAGATCTCTGCAGTTCATCCAGAGTGGTCATGGGCCTTTTGGCTGCATCTCTGATCAGTCTTCTCCTTGTTCGAGATGAAAGTTTAGAGGGACAGCCAGGTCTTTGTAGATTTGCAGTGATCTGATACTCTTTCCATTTCAATGCGTGCACACTGCTTCTTGAGAGAAATCTTTTTGTATCCAAATCTGGCTTTAAACTTCGCCACAACAGTATCTCGGACCTGCCTGGTGTGTTCTTTGGCCTTCATGATGCTCTCTGCACTTGAAACAGAACCCTGAGACTATCACAGAGTAGGTGTATTTATACGGAGACTTGATTACACACAGGTGGATTCTATTTATCATTACCAGTCATTGAGGACAACATTGGATCATTCAGAGATCCTCACTGAACTTCTGGAGTGAGTTTGCTGCTCTGAAAGTAAAGGGGCCGAATAATATTGCACGCCCCACTTTTCAGTTTTTCATTTGTTAAAAAAGTTTAAAATATGCAATAAATTTCTTTCCACTTCACGATTGTGTCCCACTTGTTGATTCTTCACAAAAAAATGAGAATTTATATCTTTATGTTTGAAGCCTGAAATGTGGCAAAAGGTTGAAAAGTTCAAGGGGGCCAAATACTTTCACAAGGTACTGTACTTGTCAACCCTGGGCATGACAGAACCAGTGTAAATGCCGCTTCACACGCTACGATATAGGTGAACGAGATTGTTAGCTATGTCACGTGACCGTGATCCTTCCGACATCGTTAGTGCATTCTCACACGCAAGGATATCGTTAACGATCTTAAATTTGGCAACGCTCCAGCTACTTGGAGAAGAATGTTTGACCAATTTTACAAAGCGGCAGGAAAAGGAGAAATATGAACATTGTTCAAAAAGGTGCCACACTGAACGATGTTGCTGCTGCCCAGAACGTTAATTGGACGACGAACGATAGATTTGAGGTCCGACTCTCAAATTTTTGTTGACCGTTCTAACGATTTTTCCTTCCTACATCGTTCATTTACACGCAACAACGCACAAACGATATCGTTTGAACGATCACAAATCTGTGACGTTTCAACGATATCGTTAACGAGATCCTAGCGTGTGAAGCGGCCTTAAGGTCAGCTTCACAGAACTTTTTTCTCTCCATCAGATAACAACTGTCCAATTAAGGTAGTCAGGCTCTGATCAGAGTGGGAACTGTTTCTCTCAGAGGGTGGAGTGAGAAAAAAATGTCTCCAGCTTTTCCAGTATGTCAGTCTGTGAAATTCATTCTAAACTCGGATTTCATCACAGTCCCATAGACTTGGACCTCAGTTCCACTTGTGCTTTAAACGGACGAGTGCAACTCAATAAAACATCAGACTGCACTCGGACCATTGTAAATCAATCAAGCAGTGTCCATCTGCTATTTTTTCCCAGCCAAAATCATGCTGAGGAAAAAATAGTGGCATGCTGCATTTGCCAGCAAGTCAAGGATCACATGCAGCCTTCCAAGTGTATGAGTTAAACATCGCAATACAGTCGGATGTCACCCAACTGCCTTGCAATATGTGCTGAGGCTGATAATGCAGGAGATGGAGAGATTAATCTCTCTCTCTCTCCTCCACAGCTGTGATCCGATCGGAGGATTCGATCACAATAGATGACACTCGGCTCACACTCACAGCAGAGCAGGAGCCAAGGGTCATTAGATGTTCACGCATCAGATCCATACGCTGTTGGAACCCTGGCCTTAAATAGATGATTGCTGCAATTTTTTTCACATGCTGAATCAGTCTTTGAAAAAAAAATCATTAATCTGCAGTGCCCTATTGAATAAGATTGGTCCTTTTTTTAATATATAGCACTCGGACCAAGAAAAGGTCGTGTGCACGGGCCCTAAGCCACAGGAGGATGGCTGTAATATCCTGTTTTGGTGGTCACACTTCCACAATATCTCCCCTCTCATAACTATTTTTCAGTTTGACTGTTTTGGAAGCATTTTCCTGTGCTATCACAAGTACTAGCCGTTAATGAATTATATTATTTGTGACAGATTGCCATCTTCCTTGTATATGGCTGTGATCTTGTCACTCTTCATGTGTTTGACACGTCTTCACAGTAGATTTTTCGAGCTGTATTTGAAGGTGATAACTCTGTGTGATGGCTTTATTGGAATATGAAAAGCATATTCTTGGCTGAGGCCACAGGTGCTCAGTATAACACATCATCTTCTAAAGTAAATTATATCAATTTCTATAGACCAAAAAAAAATCTGTTTTAAGTCAGATTTTTTCAGCTGAGCAAAGTATCTCACCTAGTATAATACCAGCTGAATAGATCTGAAAAGAAAACTTCAAGAATTGAAACAGGGTAATGGTGTATACAAATCCATAATACAGTACTAGTAAAATCTGAACATTTTTCATCTGTCTGGTAAGTCGCATGTTCCTACTTTCCTATACTTGATGCCTGACCCTTCTATTGGACATGAGGAGAGCCACAGTTATAGAATGAAATCTGAGAAGTTGAGTATTTGTACACTTATTAAAAATATATTTTGATATCAATTATATAATAACATTGAACCCTTTGGGGCAATTCCACACATCTGTGAAACATAGACCATGTAAATTGCATCATAAGACCAGACCTGACCACAAATCCGGAGATCCGGCTGTTGGGTTGGATCGTCCAACCGAGAATAGTCTATGAATGTGTAAAACCTGCTTTAGGATGCATCCATTTGGTATTTTTTATCCACTTCAGGAACAGGCGGCTTCAGCTGCACCAGGGCCTCGACCGGCTAGGGGGCCCCTCAAGCACCTGTAGGGGACCCTGCACCTCCTTGCAGGTGGGCCTCCAGAGTCCAGCCGCCCCCCGTGACCGTGTGTCAGGGGAGAGGAGGTGAAGTGAGGGAAGCCTCCTGCTTCCCGAGGCTGATCCCGCCCCTCCTCTCCTTTTGTCTGCTACCCCGGCTCACTGGTCCTGCAATGTGATGTGCGGCTCGCGCAGGTAGTAGCAGCTCACACAAACCCCCCCGCTCCTCACCCAAGGTTGAGGGATGAAATGCTCACAAATGGGGCACCGGTCCAAATGCCGCACCGGGACCCGCCAGGCTCAAGTTCCGCCACTGATCCACTTCTCCCAAAAGCCATAACTTTTTTTCCAGTTATCTAACCACATAAGGTATTTTTGTAGGAAAAGTTGGCATTTTAAATTACACCATTTACTTTACTATATAAAGTACTCGAAAACAGGGCAAAACATTCTCGTGAAATAAAATGGAGAAAAAATTTCTGCTGTTTCTTGTTTTGCTAAATTTCTACTGTCAATGTATAGTAAAACTGACCTAGTAACTTGATTCTTTAGGTCAGTATAATTACATTTTTACCAAAAGTGTATAGCTTTTTATTATTTTTACATCCTTAACAATTTTTTTTTACATTTTTGTAAAAAAAAAAAAAAAAAAAAAAAAAAAAAAAGGTGTTATTTTGTCTCCATTTTCCATTACCTGCATTGATTTTAAACTTTCTATCGGTGGAGCTGTATGAGGGCTTGTTTTCACTTGCCGAGTTGTAGTTTTTAATGATCTGTTGTGGCGCCCCACTAAGAGTGCGTCACAAAAGGGTACTGCACCCCTGACTGAAGGTGCTGTATTCTTTGTTTTAGTAATGAGTGGAATAAGTCTGAAGCTCCAGCACCACATGCAACACTTGTGTTAGAGGACCAATTAGACACCCGTTACTAGGGTAACTGGTCCTGGTGGGAGGAGAGGCTAGGATATAAAGCAGTGGGGAACGCAGCAAGGAGTTAGTGAAGGAAGTGAGTGCAGAGCTGAGAAGCCAGAAGGGAGCTGCACAGAGCATGCAGCACAGAGAAGCAAAAGTGAAAGCAGCAGATGTAGCAGAGTTGGAGAGCTACAGAACAGCAGAGAGAAGCTAACGGGGAGGGCACCTCAACCTGGTGACCCAGAAGAGAAAGAGGCCAAGAATAGAACAGGTAACCGAATATCCTAGCCCAGTCCAAACCTGGAGTGGTCCAGCCGGCTACAACCCTGAACCACAAACCCGGACTGGTCGATGACTTTATAGGAGCACGACCCAACCGCCCTACGCCAAGCGGAGTCTACACCCGAAGCACCCACAATTGAGAGCCAGGGACCGTGGAGAGAGATGGCGGTAACCCAATAGAGAGCCCTCATTGCTACTACACGGGTGTAGCAGGACAGCAGCGCAAGGGACAGACAGTGATGGAGAAGGAACAACAGAGGAGCTTCAGAGGGACGCTGCTCATTGCCAGAACCACCGGGTCCACTGCTTTAGCCGACACCATCGCATATCTTGTAAAGTTGCACTTTACCAGAGTAAAGAACCCGTGCAGAGTGAGCAGCATGTCAGTGATCCTTTCCGTGAACTGTGACTAATCTGCCTTGCTCCACAGTGACCGCACTGCCCTATTCCACCACCCGTTTCTACTTCCAACACTCCAGGGATCCCGCTCCTCCTGAAGAGAGCCACTCCATCTTGCTGACGCCCATCACCCTAGAGGTTCCAGAAGCTCCGGTGCTATCACCGGGACCTACAGGGGGTGTCACGAACAAACTTTATTTCTTTATTATTTTTCTTTTCCCCTTTTTGCATTGACCACCAGGGCCACAGCCTCAGGCACGGCCACCAGTGACCCCCAGACTGCGCCTGAGTTCTGAGTCCCTGGCCTGGTGAGTCACTGTGAGGTGGTGAGGGTCGCATAATTGACAGAAGGTATGTGTCGCAGAGATGCATAATTGACAGGAGGTATGTGTCTCAGAGATGCATGCTATCTGTCACATAAGCCGGAGTATTTTTCTCTAGTGCACATCTGCTCTGGGAGTTTCACTTAGTGCACATGGGTCCAAGCTTATGGGTTCTGTGAGAGATGGACGGGTCCAGGACCCACCTACCTCACAGCTGGGTGTGGTTACAGGCCATAAACTGGAGCCTGGTGTTCAACACAAGGGTTTTTTTTGTGTGTGTGCGGTCTCCAGGCCAAGCTGGATGCTGGTGACTTACCAACCTGTGTGAACGCAGGTAGGCGACACCTGAGATGGTGCGCTATAAAAGACTGTTCCTTTCTGTTTGTTGTGGCCTGAACTTAAGGCTGCTAGTTCCACATTTGTTTTGGGATCGGTTGATGGAGTGAATAAACCGTTTTGGCCTATAGTTTGTGAAGACGCTGCCTCTTGTTGCTTACTGATGCCCGCAAGCGAGTCGCCCTATCACAAGTGGTGGAGAATATGGGCATCACTCCCAACAGACACGTGAGACTGGTGATACTAGGATCGCATGTCCTTGGTGAAGTCTGCAATAAGCCAGCAGCAGGCTTCGAACAAGATAGAGCACCTACTGAAGCACCTGTTACAGGCTCAGCAGACGCAGCAAGCGCAGCACCAGCAAATGCTACAACAACAGCAGATGGTGCAACAGGAGACCACAAAGCTACTGACGCAGCAGATCCAGCTCCACCAACAGCAGCAATAAGATCAGCATCATCAGCAGCAGCAGCAGATCGACTTACTGGCGGAAGCGATCCTGGGCACGGCGAAAGCTGCGACCAGGTCGTGGGCGATTTTTCCATCGGAAGGCTGTAAGAGGAGCCTTGCAAAAAATAACTCCTGGGAATGATATAGAGGCCTTCTTACGGTCTTTGAACGGGTTGTGGAGAGAGAGGGACATGGGTGGAGGTGCTGGTGCCATACGTGATGGGGGAGCCCCAGAAAGCTTACTACGATTTTTTTGCAGGATGCTAAAGAGTATGGCAAATTAAAAACTGATATATTGGCACTCTTGGTGGTAACGATGACTGTCAGGGCACAGCGGGTCCACCGCTGGGTGTATCATCGGGACAGATCTCCTTGCTCCCAAATGTTTGACAAGTTGTACTTGGTCCAAAAGTGGCTGCAACCGGAGTCCTCTACGCCTGCGCAGATGGTGGAGCGAGTTGTAATGGACTGTTTCGTACATTTCCTGCCAAGGCCAGTACAGACCTGGGTTGCCCAGGGTGATCCCCGGAATGCAGATGAACTCATTGCACTAGTGGAAAGGTACCAGGGACTGGAAGGACCTGGAGCAAGACTGCCTACTCCATTCTGGGGGTCCCAGCAGGGGGCAGAGGCCCAAAAAGGGGTGGGGTGTCCATGGCCCAAAGGGGCGGGGGAGGTGGTGCCCAAGGTCCTTATGGGTGAGGTCATTTGCTGGAGGTGCCACGGCCCTGGCCACATAGCCGCTCGTTGTTCATTGACCCTTGAACAGATGGACTGCAGCGTGGGTCATCGGTGCTCCTATTACACGTACCCTGCCTGCAGTGTGAACAGTCTACCCAGTGAGGGGCCACCAGGATTGTCCAGTGAAGGTGAATGGGAGAAAGGTAATCGGCCTGCTAGACTCCAGAAGTCTAGTGACCCTAGTGAGGGCCACCCTTCCTTTTCAACTTATCCCGGGGAAACAGGTCAGCGTGCGGTGCATACATGGGGACGCCAAGGATTATCCTATGGCCAGAGTGGACATTGAAACTGCCCACGGTACGAAGACCCACGAGGTTGGCGTCGTTCAGGCCTTGTTGCACCCAACCATTATAGGCCGGGACTTTTGCTTGTTTTGGGATCTGTGGGGGCAGGATTCGGGGGTTTGGACAAGGGACCAGTTAACCTGGAAAAGGTGACACCCCACCCAAAAACAGTGGAGTTCCTGTTCTGTGTTCTTGCAGGGGAGGGGGAGGTAGTATCAACTGAGTCGACCATACCAGAAGTAGGGGTACCCAGTGGGAATTTTGTGTCTGCCCTAACCCTTTATAATTAGCTTTATTATAAAAAAAATTCTGTTGTTTATGGGTTTTTTTACTTTACTTCCTGTGATGTTTCTTTTGAGAGGAGTCTCAAAGAGGACATCACTGGAAACTGTGGCTGCACTCACTTTTCAGTAGCATGCATCAACCCTCTTGAAACAGGATGCCATTAGAGGGTGATGCATTTGACTCACCGTAGCCGGGGGTACACGTAGCGGGCGTTGTTTCTCCTCCAGTCACGGAACCGCGCCTGCGGTGGTGTAGGCCCGGTGGTCCAGATCAATAGGGAAAATGGCGGAACAGTAGGGGTGATTTGTCTTCGTGACGCCACCTGCGGGTTTTCTGGTAACTTTACCAGTGCTGTTCGGGTCTCCGGGGGATGTTATACAGCGAGATGGAATGCTCCCCACAGGACGAGCGGGAGTCCCCGGAGCCGGGAGCTGCGCAAGATGTTGTGAGGCAGCTGCGGGGTGCTGCGCGCCAAATCCCGGAGTAACGTACAACCACACAAAGTCTCTTTTAGGTACCTTTACTGGGTGGTAATCAGGTACACTCGGACCGGGATAGTGAAGTTGGCACTTCTGGAGGTTCACAGCAAGCAGTGTTAGGCTTCCTTTCTCTAGTTCTGGTGCTAAGGTCGGGTGGATGTGGAATCCAGCCGGACCGGGCAGTGTGTTCAATGGAACTTGCTTCACCTGGTTAACAGCACTGAGGGCACTGTAAAAGGGTCTGAGCAGGATCAGTACTCTTCCCTGGGCTCTCGTGGATGGGTGCATCAGGTGGAACAGGTGGCTAGACCTCCTGTTGATGGTGCTGGTTCTCTGTGGTGGCTGGGTAGCTCTCACAGCTTCGGTTCCAGTAACCGGTGATTAAAGAAAGAGTCAAATTAACTCTGTGTTCCTGAGAGGTGTTCTCCTTCTTCCTCTTATCCCAATTGCAGGGATTTCCACTTGCTAACAGGCTGGTTGGGCCTAGTGTGTTCCTCATAGGGTGGAGGTTTCACACAGGCTGGCAGCTCTTGTAGCGTCTACCACACTCTGAAGTTTCTCCCTCCAAGACTCTATTTATAGGGGGAACTGGCTCAAAGTCACCAGTGGAGCTCCCCCTAGAGGCTCGGGGTGAAACAAGGTGTTCTAAGTGTTGTTGTGTTTGTGGGTTTTGCTTTGCTGTTACTTACTCCATTTGTGCTCAAAGGATTTCTGTGGTGCCCAACAGGTGCCAGGGTGCCACACATTGCCTTCACTGCAACTGTCATGGTGGGTTTACACACACCAATCATTGTATCCAATCTCTGAACCAATCTCTGGTTGCAGTGAAATCATGGACACATAGTTCCATTTTCTGGCTGTGTACAACATGGAGCAATCTGTCCATGATTTCACTGCAACCAGAGATTGGTTCAGAGATTGGATACAATGATTGGTGTGTGTAAACCCACCATTACAACCCTTCCCTGTTAATTTCCTGTTTCAGTAGAGGTGATTGGGAAGTGACCACATTTTCAGTTGGAGCTATCACAGTAACTGTTTCTAACACCGCACTCTCTTTCCCTGAAACAAATCATCATCAGGGAGCGGTAATAGAAGAAGTGTGAAAAATTCATTTCAAATATGATGATAGAAACAGGGTGAGTGACAGCAGAGTTGCCCCACAGCTTCTGTCACAATTTCACAATTTTGTTGGAGTCAATTTTACCATCTAAGGCTACTTTCACATTAGCATTTCTCAGCATTCAAAGCACATCCAGCAGTTTTGCCGGATGTGCCAGATGCTTGTAACTTGCTGTAAAACAGCGTTCAACCTAATGCATTTCCTACGGGACTTGCATACATGTGCAGCACTTGTAAGGTGTACTGGTATCATGCCACACAGTAGGTCTAGGAATATGGACAAATATGGCAGGAGCAGGCTCAGCATTGTGGTACCGACATAATGGGGAGTTTGTATAAATTGGGAAAAAATGTGAATGGTTGTTGAAATATGAGAAGTCAATTGTGTCTTAGGCTACTTTCACACTACGATTTTTGTAAAATCCGATGCTGTCCGATATAAATCGGACAGCATCGGATTCTTCTAATGCCTGGAATCGGGTGCCAAATAGGCATCCGATTCCGACAGAAAATAGGATGCCCGGCCTCCTGTCAGATCGCTCCCTGAGAGCTGTCAGTCTCTCCCCGGTCCTCTTCTTTATCCCCTGTGTCTCCCCTCTTGGCCCCCGGTCCTGTGTCTCCCCTCTTGGCCCCCGGTCCTCTCATCCCCTGTGTCTCCCCTCTTGGCCCCCGGTCCTCTCATCCCCTGTGTCTCCCCTCTTGGCCCCCGGTCCTCTCATCCCCTGTGTCTCCCCTCTTGGCCCCCGGTCCTCCTATGCGTCCTCCTCCTCTCCTATTGTCCTCCTCCTCCTCTCCTCTCCTTTCTCACCTGTCCACGACTCCTGCACGGTCCCGCGCGTCTCCGGTATCTTGCTGTTCTGTCTCAGTGCTGCCAGGACCTCTCGTGATGTCACAATCACATGACTGCCGGCTATTGGTTCCTCGCAGTCATGTGATTGTGACATCACGGCAGGTCTTATCAGCACAGACGGCAAGATACCTGGAGACACCGGAGATGCCGGGAGACGTCGGGGGCCTCGTGGACAGGTGAGCATAGATTTTTTTTATTTTTAATTAACCCATTCATTCACTTTTGGAGCGATTTTAGTGTACTGAGCATGCTCAGTACACTAAAATCGGTCCGAGGAGACATGAGATGTTTCCTCGGACCCTTCTCCATAGGGCCCCATGTTAAGTTGATCGGGTCGGATCGGATGTGCACTAAATGCCATCCGATCTGGTCCGATCCGAATCTGTCAGATTTTATTTTTGGTGCAAAAATCGGAGCAAGCTCCGATTTTTGCACCGATAAAAAAATCGGACAGATTCGGATCGGACCAAATCGGATGGCATTTAGTGCACATCCGATTCGGTCCGATGCCCATAGGCATACATGGGGTCCGAAAATCGGTCCGATGCTGTCCGATTTTCATCGGACAGCATCGGAAATGCTAAAATCGTTATGTGAAAGCACCCTTAGTTGTAAACTCGACATGTCAGCACACTGCAATTATTGAAAACATTTACGGCAAAAGGGGAGTTCATGTAAACAACATTAGTTAACTACGTAGAGTTTTTTGGTCATCCAACCCCATAAAGTTGTATTTAAATATGGATGTCCATATCACTAATGTCCTACCTCTCCATGTTCCAATCCATGCCTGATCTTAATGGGGGTGTTAAAGAACAGCCTCCAATATAGGGGAAGAATACGTGGACCTTATGGAGCCTTACCAGTGTCATGAATGGAGGCCTCAGTAATCCTATAACATTATGGTTTGGAGCTTCCCTCACAGTCTTAGTTTAAAAGGATTATGTACCCCATTGTGAGCACCTGGGGTATACAGTACTGTGTATCTCATGATTGGTGGAAGGGCCCTAACTTTATCCAATCCACAACCCTTTATCGGCTGTAACCATCCAGGATTATTGCTAGAAACAATGAAGCCATCGTTAGATGAGAGAGTCTAAATGGTTAATAGATGATCATATATTCATATGTCAATCACTCTGTGTATCCATAAAAGTTTTGCCTCCTGATGAACCCATTCAACGGACACACCGTCAAGGGGGAAACGCGTTGAGGCTGAGGTTAAAGAACAGGATACTGTACCTCCATAATCACTAAAGCACATTAAAGTAAGTCAGGATGGACTGGCTTTGATTGGATTGCACTATTGATATATGTTGAGCATTTACCATGAAGCTGTGATTATCTTGTTAGTGCTTAGTGTTGTTGTTGGCGGATAAATTACCTAGTTTGACAATTTTATTAATCAATAGGTTGTAAGTGTATGAACCTTAATTCTGAACTAGAGGGTGAGACTTTATCGTTGTATTCCCTATCCTAGTATAGAACAATCAGGCAGATACAGGATAAGCCTCCGGTGAGCGGGGACACCATTATAAATTAGGGTGCATCCAAACTCCGCTGGTAGGCAGAGAAAGTAACCCTTGTAGAGCCCCTTGTATGAATTCTCTATTGTTCGAAACATGCAAACCAATTGATTTAATTTTTCTAATTGTTATTATTGTCACTTGATTGAGGTGTGCTTTATTATTGTCTAAAATAAAAAGTATTTATTATTCTTGAAATTGGGGTTATTTACTCGTATATTGGGTGTTAAAGAAACCAGGCACAGCTCATAGTTTCTGGGAATGAATTGTAGATAAAGGTGCTGAGTCCTAGATGGATTTTGCATTCTTTGATCAAAAAATGCAATTTTTTTTTACATTTTTAACGTTTACAGCAATAGTGGAGTTAATGTATACATTAATTGCAGTGGACTGACATATCATGTATGTAAGCGTCTGTATGTTGGCCATTTAGCATATTTGGGCACCTGTAAATGAATTTAAAATTAAAGAAGTGAGATCCTACTTTTTTTTCCTTGTTAAAGAAGTTGTCATGTTGGTCTGGGCCAGACAAGAAAAGTGAATGACTCCATCAAAAAAATTGCATCTGTAAAAGTCATTATACATAACTGGACTGTAATCTCTTTGAATATATTCTTAATAACTGGTATCTGCCGCTATGTGATAATGTGATAATGGTATGGTGGTAATCTCGGTTTTGTCTACATATCTCTTACTGTAGCAGCATAATCATCACTTGAGGTTCCCCTTTACCAACTCCCACTATGATTTTGGTGCACCATTATAGTTGTAAACATGGCTACCTAATTTAAAGGGGTTTTCCCATGAACAAAGTTAAAGAGGTGGTTCACTACAATGTATAGTGACCACAGCAATTTAAAGCAGTTAAACAAGGCTTTTCCCAAATACTTGTGCTGTGAATTCTGCCCGTGAGCAGCGCTATCATGGTCCACTCATCCCGATCATGTGACCCCCTGCTGGAGTGATCTTTGAGGTCCAGTGATGTCACATCAACTAAGTTAAGAAGAGAAAAGGAGAAGAGCACACATGAAAACTACCGGTGGTCTAGTGGGAACACGTTAATCAAGGTGGGGAGACTGGCCTCTCACCTAGGCGGGTTGCGCACCCCTGCACAACCACAGTGAAGCGCATGACTGTGTGTTAGCCCTCGGGATCGGTCTCCAACTGGGCTTCCTGGTTCGTATCATGTGGGAATCCAGTCCGGGTACAAGGTACCCGTGTCACCGGATCTTGAGTCACTTAAGGTTATTCACTGCCTGGATTAATGTCTATGGCTCCAAGCTGCTCCAGCCACAACGCTCATGGGTATTTAGCGATTTTTAAAGAAAAATATGTGGTTAATTGCGGAGCGCTAGGACACATAAGACTTGAGGGACAAAGTAGGTGGCACAAAAACCATTATTATACCGCTACGCATTTCAACAGCGGACCGCTACCTTCCTCAGGTAGATTTACCAAATCCACCTTAGGAAGGCAGCGGTCCGCTGTTGAAACGTGTAATGGTATAATAAAGGTTTGTGTGCCACCATCCTTGTCCCTCATGTCTTATATGCCCTAGCGCTCCACAATTGACTATATATTTTTCTTAAAAAAAAAACATCAACTAAGTTGACCCAGCATCACTTAGGTGGTACCCAGTCTGCCTGAGTGACTAGGCTGTTGGCTGAGCTTCACCATCCAGCATCGTGGTACATTCTCCTTCGCTACTTCTATTCACAGATTTGCTGTGATGCTGAATGTCACTCAGGGAGACTGGGTGCTGTTAGTGCTTAAGAACATGTGGTAATGTCATGACCATGTGACTGTAATGGGCAGGGCTTAGCAGGTGTGAAGTGAAGGCTTAGCTCCACACATTGCAGTCACATGGTCGTGAATCACCACAGGTCCTTGCACATAATGTGTATTTCTGTCCTTAGCGCGCCATTCACAGACTGCTGCGATGCTGGACTGTGATGTACAGTGAAGCTCCATGCACAGCCCAGTCATTCAGCTCACCCTAATGGCAAAAATCTATTGCCTTCCAGTATGAATTTTTTTTTAGTGTATTAAAAGAAACATGGCATTTGTATGAACATAACCTACCTTTGATAGATCCTGTAGAAGCTCCATCAAGATATTCATTCACAATGCTGAAAAGCATGGCATGAATCCTACTAAAAGTGGCATATTTAATGAGGAATATAGAGCCAAAGTGTTCATTATCTCTTTATACTGCTGATTCATTCAACCAACCATTAATGGAATTTTTTATTACACAGAAGCACCAGAGATGTATATCTTGTTAGAAATACAACATTATTAATTTACTCTCAAATTATGTCTGTGCATTGAATGTGAAATCTGCTGTTCTGTTCTTTAACCCTAATGAAAAGAATGTCTGGTGGAAGAAGAGCCAGAGTCTATTATTTCAACTTGCAACACATTCACTTTTTCATAAATCTGCATTAGATTCTTTAGATATACTATTGCTATGAAATGGATCATCACTCTTGAGACCTTTAAAAATTATTCATATTCTTGAACTTTGTCCCGAAGCCTGTTTTCATCACCCTGACGAGGCCAATTTTTCAATACTAACCAGTGTCACTTTATGCTCTGGGTCACTTGAATGGATCTCAGAGATTCTAAGAATGGTTTTTGTAACATATTGGACTTCATTATATGAGAAAACTGACCGGCAACACCAGCAAATGTTAACAGGTGCCAGCTGAAAACACATATATATAAAAAGGTTTACAGCTGCATTCTGGTAGAGAAGAAAAAGGAAAACATGGTTTCACAAAACTGCTGTGAAAATACTAGAGAAGGCAAATACATGAATCTAATGTATAATGCAGAGAAACAGAGAAAATAACGCATAGCAAAGCTGATTACAAATATATGAAAATTGAGAAACTTAGCTGATGTATTAGCCAATACAAATGAGACAGATAACCAATGACAAGGTTCTCTTGACTCGCCCACCAGGGCCGTGGGGCACTCGGAACCGGGTGGCAGCTTCTGCTGGGGTAGTCATGGGGGTCGAGACCCGACTCTGTGGCCCTGGGCAGTCAATAAAAGAGGACAAAATAATTGGAAATTAACGTGAAGCCACCCGTGGTGTGCGGCTATGGGTAGCCGCTGCTGTAGTCAGGACCTCTAGTATAATGGGTATCAGCAAGTATATTGATCCCTCCACGGGTAGGGCTGGTCCCCAGGGGAACCGTAAAGTCAATAGATAAGCAGGGGTGCAGTGTTCACAGTCACAGGCAGCCTCCAGCTGCTGGATTTCCAAATCAGTCTACCTCAGACAGCATAGAGCTTTAACCGGGTTTTTTCTCTTTTCTTGACAGATGGAACAGTTTACAACAGTTCAGTAGCGGCTCTGGTGTGGTCTAAGCAGCCGGGATGGTTCATCTGCGTCACCCACTTTGTTTCTCTTTGGGCCTTTCAGTTCTCTCCGCACCCTAGCTATGATCCAGCGGTCACGGGCTTTCTGTGGGTGACTTCCCTGGTCCCCCTAGCCCTAGTACGATGGCCTTCTGTTCACTGCGCCAGAGGTTGGGTCTCGAGACATAGAGACCCCGCACCCCCCCGGGGTTTGTGGTTGGAGCATACAGCATCCTGCCACTTCTGCAGAGCCAGCACTCTGGTTCCGGCCGAGTCCACCAGTGTCCTTGCTAGGGATGGGCGAATCTACTCGCTAGGACTCGTTACTCGGCGAGTAGTAAGGGACTCGCAGGACTCGGTAGTCTGCGAGTTTCCCAGCGTTTACTCGCACGAGTCCAATGCAAATCAATGGCAAACCCTGACAAAACTAGGATTGCCAATGTCTTGCATTAGACTCGGCTACTGTGCCAGTGATAGCAGGGAAACTCGCAAAGTAACTGCTGTTACTTTGCGAGCCGAGTCCAGCTGTCTTCTCTGTGTACAGGCTGCCGCAGCTCCAGGGTCCTAGAGCCCGCCTGCTCACAGAGATGATGTAGCAGTGCTGAGATCGTTCTCAGTCTGCTCATTCCCTGTGCATAGGACATCTATATCTATGCACAGGGGATGTAGCAGAGAGGACATCGCGTTTTGGACTGCGTCGGACAGAAGAGGATTTTTTTAATTAAAGATGGAGTCCCTAATGGCTTTTTTTTTTATTTCAAATAAAAATTTTCTCTGTGTTGTGTTTTTTTAACCCTTTATTGGAGATTCTTAGTGGCTGGGTCAAACGTGGCCTGACATTAAGAATCTCGGGCTTAATACCAGCTTGTATAACAAAGCTGGTATTAACCCCTTTATTACCCATCGTGCCACCGCCACCAGGGCCGCTGGAAGAGCGGGGTTCAGCGCCAGAGGATGGCGCTTCAATGAACGCGCCATCTTCTGGGGCGGCTGCGGGCTGCAATTTGCAGCGGGGGGTGCCCAGAAAGCTTGGGCCTCCCTGCGCTGCGGATTCCAGCCCCCAGCTGCTTAGCTGTACCTGGCTAGACATAGAAATTGCGCGGAGCCCCACGCATTTTTTTTTATTATTTCATGAAATTCATGAAATAATTTTAAAAAAGTGCTCCCCTATATTCTTGTGTCCGGCCAGGTACAAATAGGCACCTGGGGGTTGGGGGCAGCCCGTCGCTGCCTGCTGGATCCGGCTCAGCTTTAAGATGAGATACCTGCCCTCCAGATCTACCCTAACATCCATCATCGAGTCAGCCAACGATTTGTGGAGAGCGATGGAAACCCCCCTGGATGTGAACTCCGGATTGGGGATATAAAACCATGATGAATAGTATTTGTTTAAATTAGGAAAATGTCCTACTTTGAAATGCATTTCCTGTATCATTGCGATTTGAGTCCTTTTTTTGTGCATGTCATATAAGATCTGAGACCTCTTTTGAGGAGTGGGTAATCCTCTGGCATTTATAGATCCTATGTTAATTTTTGTCTATTTGATTGTGGGAGGTTCCCAGCTAAGGGTAAGGGAAATGGAAGGAAGGATACAGGTGAAGAAACCTTCAAAGAATAAAAAATAGGAAGAAAAGATTAAGGAGTAAAGGTGAGAGAAGTGAATAAAGTGAAGATAGGTATAAATGGGCCTGTAGTCCCATTCTTAGGGTGGGAGTTGTTAAAACAACACATAAGGTGTTATGAGTTTTCCCAGTGGGTATGTGTGCTTTCTACAAGAGGGCCCCTCGAGCCACCACAGACCATAAGTAATTCCTAAGGCATATAGTGTACAACTTCATAATGGGGGCAGGGTCTAATGCGTAGGAAGAGAACTTTTAACCTTACCACTCTTCCCCTTGCCATGTGACCACCAAATCAGCATTAAATCACCGTCGACCAATAGTCTACATGTCTTGTGACATAATGCCATGAATCCACATTTGCAACTGACTCTATATCTTAATTAAATATGAAAGAACACAAAATTATAATAACCATTAAATCATTTCAAGAAAGCTCTGTCCTTAATATCTCAGCAAGAGGCACAATTTTGCCTCCTCAGCCAAACCGCCCCACACCAAGTCCCGAGACGAGACACGTATAAAGGATATGTGAATCTTCTTCTGCTATTGTGTTTCTCTCATGGTAGAACAGATACTTTCTCAGTACTTTTCTGTAATAACTATAATGGGAAACTCAGGAATCGTTTGGCGTGAGACAATGATGCAACTAAAGAAGTTTAACATTTGAAAAGTCTTGTATTAACACGTGTAGTAAAATCAAACAAAGGTTCAGCAAGAGATCAAAGTACATAAAAACACAATAATATTGTTAGGAGAAGCCTTAACAGAAAAGTCTCTAAAAGAATCACTCAGGTGGATGTCAAGTAGCAAAACAGTCTTTAAGCTCTGAAACACAGGAGATGCTGTGAGCAGTAAAGTCATAAGGCAAAGTTCACACTGAGGAATGCTGTAACAACACCTAATAGACACCGTTCACACCCAGAAGGCTTGGGTACAGAAGCCTCTGAAATAAGAGTCCACTACTAAATGCAGGGAAGTTTAAATCTAAAGTCTCGCAAAAGTCCTGGATACTGAAACTGCATAAATAATAAACAAGCAGAAACTACAGAGAACTTATGCAGCAAAACAAGCTAACATGACCCTTTGCAGGCAGGTAGATACAAAAGCAAAGGAAAGGTGGTAGCAGCTTTGAAAACCAAAGTGAAACTGGCAACAGACGTGGTCAGCTGAGATTCGGATGAGTAGACACAAGAGAACCAAACAGGATTTGCTGGAAAGGGAGAAGAAAACTTGAGATCAAACTGAGAGCTGGATTCTTAGCAGAATACTCTAAAAGAGGACTAATTGATGGCATGGGGGTTATAAAGGCTGGAAGACAAAAAAACACATGGAGAGGAATGAAGCAGACGATACCATCTTGGAAAAGGGAAAGAATAAACAAAATGCCATCAGACGATCTGAAGTTCTGACACTTTCCCAACGCCACGGCCGTGCCCCGCTAGGCACAGCCATAGCTCCCTCGGCTAACCAGTCTCTGATGACCACCTTGGGGAGGTTTAGGGCTTCTGTAAAAGTTTCCAAGTCCAGTGGGAAATGTACCACATGTAGTCTTCCTCCAAAGTGCACCTAAAGATAAAGTGAAAAACCCCAACTGTAATTTAATAGAGACAAATCTGGAAATATCTGTAGCTTGTTTTTCTGGAATATGACTGGAGATCCCTCTCTGGTTCTCAACAGAATAGTTTCTTTCTGCAGATAGTAGTGGACTCAGCAAATCCCATCCTGGGGACAATTAGGGTCAGGGTCAGGTTTAAGGACCCAACTCCACCTCATTCTCAGAGGGCTCATCCAGGATTTTATTAAAGATATGTTGAAAAGCAAATGGGAAATCTTTAGAGTCAATTGTTTCAGGTATGCTCCATATCCTGAGGTTGTTCCTGCTTCCACGGTTTTCTGTATTACCCAATTCTTCTGTTAGGTAGTGGATCTGTTGCAAATGAGTTTTCAACATATTTTGGTGGGAGTCAATTGCCTTCTCAACCGCTTGGAGTTTAGTCTCTTGGACTTGAGTATCTATTTTTTGGACATTGGAGTGCAATGATGACAGCTCTGTGTGGTAGGCATTGTCCGGTCTTGCCACATGAGTTTGTATGTCTTCCCTGGAAGGAATAGTGTTAATTCTGGATCATAGCTCTCTCAATTTAACCAATACACCAGGATCCCACAGTTCACTGAGTGACTTAGGGATGAGCAAGTACCGCAATATTCGGACTCGCTATACTCGCAATGAGTAGGTCCCAGTACTCGGTACTCATTGCGAGTATAGCGAGTCTGATTACTTTCGCAGTGTATCTATAGATACACTGCGAAAGTACCCTAAAAGTGAATAAGAGTTGTTAAAAATAATAAAATTTCATACTCACCTGTCCCACGCCTGCATCGGGACCGGCAAAGAAGACCCCGGCACCGTCCCAGAAGACCTGCAATCACCGGACACAAGGACCTGTGACTTCCAGCCAATCAGATGGCCGGTAGCGATCTGGCCAATCAGATGGCGAGACGTCACAACTACGTGATCGCTAGCGGCCACCTGATTGGCCAGATTGCAAGGTCCTGGCAGTACACCTAGGACCTTGCAATCTGGCCAATCAAGTGACGCTAGCGATCATGTGGTTGTGACGTCTCGCCATCTGATTGGCTGGAAGTCACAGGTCCTTGTCGTCCGGTGATCGCAGGTCTTCTTGGATGGTCCAGGGTCTTCTTTGCCGGTCCCGTTACAGGTGTCGGACAAGTCAGTATGTAGTTTTATTATTTTTAACAACTTTTATTCACTTTTAGGCTACTTTCACAGTGTATCTATAGATACACTGCGAAAGTGAATGGACTACTCGCTACTCCCGGGTAATCATAAGATACTCGAAGAGTAGCGAATACCCGAATACCGCTACTATTCGGTGAGTTCCGAATAGTAGCGAGTATACTCGCTCATCCCTATGAGTGACGAGATGTGTTTGACTACATGGGTATTTTCCAATAAACAATTTATTTTGCAGACTGGAAATTGCAAATCTGCAATAGTAGTAGCAATAGTAGTGCCCATTACATTGTAGTGCCCAGTTAATTGTAATGCACACTGTGATTTAGTGGGCCCAGTAAATTGTGCCCAGCTTGTGCTTCTGGGGACACACACCTTGTAAATTAAGCAAGCTTCCCTACTACAGAAATGCCAAACATGTGTACACAAAATGTAATTTAGACACTTTGTGGGGCTCAAAACTGAGGTGGGGAATTCTAATTGTATGCACAGATTTAGCTGGATTTCTCTTTTTGGAGGGAAAGCCATAGTGCTTTTCCAGAGCCTTTGTGCTACCAGTAACATGGAAGCCTCCTATATTTCTGTTTATAGATGACAGACCTGAGAATAGACATATTTTTCTGTGGTGTGAGTTGACACTTTTATTGAGCACATTTTACATAAAATTTTGGATCACATTGATCCCATACTACTTGTAAATAAGCTTCACACATTAGGTAACATTTTTATTACATTAAAAGGCCATCACCATTCCGACATTTTTCGATCAAACACAGTTGTTCATTAAGGGGAGTGGGTACTATGGGTCTTGAAAAAAAATCCAGTAGTTTAGATAGATGGGAATTATATTGCTAACTTATGTAGTGCAGAATCTAAGTGGATTTTTTATTTAAATACTCATACCTAATGAATTAAATCATGAGATTGAGTTATGCACTTCTTATTATATATTAATAATTAATAATAATAATATATAATATTTATTCATTTATATAGTGCTATTAATTCCATAGCGCTTTACATACAGTGCCTTGTGAAAGTATTTGCCCCCCTTGAACTTTTCACCTTTTGCCACATTTGTAATAGCCCACGGTGACGGGATACGCAAGGACTGCACGAACACAGAGTGTTAAATAAATGCACTTTTAATGCAACTGAGGGAAAAGTGCGGGAAAGAAGGGGAAGGAGCGGGAAGGTGTGCAACAGTAAATACAATATATATAACCACTTTGACTAGTTTGCCGAGAATGCAAGGTCTCTGAATGTCTTTAAATAAAGAAATGCAAAGTCTTTATCGAGCGAGACGCAGGTGTTATTTTTCTTTCTATAACTTGTATATCGAACTGCAGAGTCTTTTCCTATCTGTCCCTAAAACAGTGTGCACACTTTACTGCGAGTTTTACTGTGAGTTTTACTGCGAGGTACCTCGTTACCGTTGGGGCCCGTAATTTGCTGACAGGCGTCTCTTAAGTGCAGTCCTTGTCTGGGATCTCTGCCTTGCGCATGCAGTCTGGCTCCTCACTCCACATCCAGTCTCTTTAGGTCTGTGTCTCTCTCTGCAACACACATGGAAGTTGTCTCTCTTCTCCTTCTGGAGACCCCATCCATCCATCTCCTGGACTGTTCCATGTCACTCTCAGCAGCAGGGGTTTTTTATCTCTCTATCCTTTCCTTTTTGGCAGCAGGTGGCAGATAACACAAGGAAGAGTCCACAAAACAGTCCTTTAACCATATATATAAATGTTAACAGGTCTTACACATTTCAAGCTTCAAACATAAAGATATAAATTGTAATTTTTTTGTGAAGAATCAACAAGTGGGACACAATTGTGAAGTGGAATGAAATTTATTGGATATTTTAAACTTTTTTAAGAAATGAAAAACTGAAAAGTGGGGCGTGCAATATTGTTCAGCCCCCTTACTTTCAGTGCAGAAACTCACTCCAGAAGTTCAGTGAGGATCTCTGAATGATCCAATGTTGTCCTAAATGACTGATAATGATAAATAGAGTCCACCTGTGTGTAATCAAGTCTCCGTATAAATGCACCTGCTCTGTGATAGTCTCAGGGTTCTAGTTTCAAGTGCAGAGAGCATCATGAAGACCAAGGAACACACCAGGCAGGTCCGAGATACTGTTTTGGCGAAGTTTAAAGCCGGATTTGGATACAAAAAATTTCCTAAGTTTAAAACATCTCAAGGAGCACTGTGCAAGCGATCATATTGAAATGGAAGGAGTATCAGACCACTGCAAATCTACCAAGACCCGGCCGTCCCTCTAAACTTTCATCTCGAACAAGGAAAAGATTGATCAGAGATGCAGCCAAAAGGCCCATGATCACTCTAGATGAACTGCAGAGATCTACAGCTGAGGTGGGAGAGTCTGTCCATAGGACAACAATCAGTCGTACACTACACAAATCTGGCCTTTATGAAGAGTGGCGAGAAGAAAGCCATTTCTCAGAGATATCCATAAAAAGTTTCATTTGAAGTTTGTCACAAGCCACCTGGGAGACACACCAAACATGTGGAATAAGGTGCTCTGGTCAGATGAAACCAAAATTGAACTTTTTGGCCCAATGCAAAATGATATGCTTGGCGTAAAAGCAACACAGCTCATCACCCTAAAAACACCATTTCCACTGTCAAACATGGTGGTGGCTGCATCATGGTTTGGGGCTGCTTCTCTTCAGCAGGGAAAGGGAAGATGGTTAAAATTGATGGGAAGATGGACGGAGCCAAATACAGGTCCATTCTGAAGAAAACCTGTTGGAGTTTGCAACAGACCTGAGACTGGGACGGAGATTTATCTTCCTACAAGACAATGATCCAAACACAAAGTAAAATCTACAATGGAATGGTTCAAAAATAAACATATCCAGGTGTTAGAATGGCCAAGTCACAGTCAGACCTGAATCCAATGGGGAATCTTGGAAAGAGCTGAAAACTGCTGTTCACAAACGCTCTCCATCCAACCTCACTGAGTCCAGCGTTTTTCAAGGAAGAATGGGCAAGAATTTCAGTCTCATGATGTGCAAAACTGATAGAGACATCCCCAAGCGACTTGCAGCTGTAATCGCAGCAAAAGATGGCGCTACAAAGTATTTATTCAAGGGGGCCGAATAATATTGCACGCCCCACTTTTCAGTTTTTTATTTGTTAAAAAAGTTTAAAATATACAATAAATTTTGTTCTATTCACGATTGAATCCCACTTGCTGTTGATTCTTCACAGAAAAATTAGAATTTATATCTTTATGTTTGAAGCCTCAAAAAGGGGCAAAAGGTTGAAAAGTTCAAGGGGGCCAAATACTTTCACAAGGCACTGTACATTAGCAACACTGACCCCATTGGGGCTCACAATCTGAAAGGTTTTAACCAGGTGTTTCTCAGCTCCAATTCTAAAGACCCACCAGCAAAGCATGTTTTCAAGATTTCCCTAGTATTGGACAGGTATTGAACCTATGCAGATAAATAAATCTGTGCAATACTAAGGAAATCCTGAAAACATGCACTTTTGGTGGGTCCTGAGTAGAGATGAGCGAACCTTTGGAAGTTCAAATTCAGTTCAGTTTGCCGAATGGGTATGTTCACCGAATTGTTCGATTAACAATTTTCTTAACATCCGAACCCCATTCCAATCAATGGGAGGCAAAAACAGGTGAAATTAGGGATAGACACCAGGAAAAGTGCCATATGTTCCTCAGAATTAACATTTTATCATTGTGCATTCTGATTTCATGGGACAAAGCCTGGCCCAGTATTTCAAGCTTAAGGTGAGGCAAGGTGGTCAGTGAGCCCTGCTAATTCAGGAAACAGACACGAATGTGAGTCCAAGAAGATTCTCCACATTTCAATAAACTAGGGACAGATACCACCATAGTGGCATCAGTTGACCCAAAATAAAAATTAGAGAATGGTGCAGCCTGCATGCAAGGCACAAGATCTAGAACAGGGCCTGGCCTAGCACTTCAAGGTTAAACATTCCTTAATATAAGGGAGTGAGTGACACATGCAGGCATCATACTTACAGAGCCCTGCTAGATTCAGGAAACAGACAAGGAGACCCCAAGAACAGTTACCACATTTCAAATAATTAGGGTCGAGATAACACCAAATGGCATCACTTGACCCAGAATAAAAATTGCATGCATGCATGGCACAGGGTCTGGCCTAGCATTTAAAGGTTAAATATTAATTAGTGACAGGGCAATGAGAGACACATGTAGGCAGTGTACTCACATAGCCCTGCTAAATTCAAGAGACAGACAAGAAGACCCCAAAGAGAGTTTCCACTTTTAAAAAAAAATAGGGCCAATTATCACCAAAGTGGAATTAATTGACCCAGAATAAAAATTGGAGAAAGGTGAGATCAATGCTGTACACTGAAAAGTATATTGCCTAGTCTGAGCAGAGTGCCACCGGGGTGGAAAAGTCCTTAGAGATCCATGACTTGTTTATCTGGATGAAAGTTAGGCAGTCTACACTTTCAGGAGACAGCTGGATGTGCTTATCCATCAGGACACCACCAAGAGCACGGAAGACGTGTTCTGAGAGAACGCTGGCTGCCGGGCATAACAAAACCTCCATGGCGTGACTGGCGAGTTCAGGCCACTCCTCCATTTTTAAAGCCCAAAATTCAAAAGGGTTCAACTTCCCTGATGGCATGGATATTGATCTCTAGATAACTCCAGTCGTTCACTATGTGTCAGATTTGTACTCAATTCTGCCGGTAGACAGGCTGGTTTAAAAAATTGGTCAAAGGACTTCAAGAAATTGCTTCTGACAGTTACATTGCTGCTGATGATGTTTCTACGCTGATGAGGTGATGTAACCCAGGTTGTAAGTGTAGATCTGCGATGCGTACTGTGTCCCTCACCGATGTGTTAGGGAAAACCAGTCCTAAGCTTGTCTACCAGATTTTTTTGATACTCCAGTATGTGCATGTCCCTGTCCAGGGCAGGAAGCATCTGCTAAATTTACTCTTGTACCACGGATCCAACAGTGTGGCAACATAGTAGTCGTTGCTAAATCAAATCCTAACAATTTGGGCATCATGTTGCATATAGTGTGACAAGAAGGCGCTCATGTGTCTAATGGCTCCATGAGGTTCAAATGCTTGTTGTGTTTGTGCCAGCGTAAAAATCAAGCTTCCTTCCTCTGTCTTCTCCTGCCAACCTTGGACAACAGAAAGGGGAATAATTTCTTCCTCATCCCTGACTTTATTTCCATCACCTCTTCATTCTCGTCCTCCTCCATTTGTTTTTCAACTCCTGCACCTTCAATACCAGTTTGTCTGGTACCAGGAGCTCCTCTCTGTTTCTCTACTCCTCCTTCTCATGCCACCCAGCTGTGTGACAAGATCTTGATGTCTTTTCCACATCCTCCTCTTCCTGCGGTACCATGACCTCATCCAGATTTTTCAAAATTTGCTTCAGCATGTAGGTGACTGGAATAGTGATGTTGATGACGACATCATCCACACTAACCATCTGAATAGCTTGTTCAAAACTGTACAGAGGTCCTGGATTTGTGTCCACTCTGGAAGCATCATTTGCACCACATTCGGCTTGATTTGACTTACTGTATGTGTCATTACATACTGCGCCAAGTCTTGTCGCTGCTGACATAGTCGCTGCAACATGTGCAGAGTGAATTCCACCATGTTGTAACATCACATATCAAACAGTTAACCGGTTGTCTGAAAGACCTCTATAGTGAAGCTAGACTATGAGCAACGAGGTGAGAATGGAGGATGTGAGCACACAGCGACTGTGCCTTGTGCTGCAGCTCATCCAGGCTGGGATAGTGGCCTAGGAAATACTGGACAACCAGGTTGAGGATGTGAACCATGCAATACATGTGTGTAAGTTTGCCCTGGCATAGGACCACCACCAGGTTGCACAGGTATTCCCTTGTTCCAAGTTTAGCGGAGACAGACATTGTTGAAAATCATCCTGTATAGCTGTCCACAACTCTTCAGCTATGTGACTCACATCTCCAAGGCATTTTAATTTAAACACTGCCTGATGGCTGAGACGCCTAGCAGTGCAGTACAGAGATGTGGTGGATTCTGTCTCAAGTGTTGCAACATTAAGGGGGAGGTCGACAGTGCAGCCAAAGGCCCTGGAGAAGGTGGACAAGGCATTAGCAGTGGATAAAAAGGTACACATTTGTCCCAAAAGTCTTGGGGATTGGAAGACTTGGGGAGTAGCCCCATCCCCGCCTGGTCCCATAGTTAGCAGAGTCAACTAGTGGCCAGTGAGAGAAATGTAACACCCCTGGCCATGTTTGATTTGTCCAGGTGTCCGTGGTGTTATGCACCCTGTCACACCCAGAGATTGGGAAGGAATAGGTGATGTTGTCTGCGACATGCTGGTGTAGTGCAAGCACAGCTTGCTTCCAGAAGTAGTGACGACTGAGCAATTAATACTGGGGGGGCTGCGACAGTCATCAGCTTTTGGAAATCATCATTGTTTATTCTTGATCTATTCTGTATTTGTGCACAAAGTTTTTTCAAGACTTTGTTCAACTATATCATGCAATCTTATATGTATTATGAATTGAACAAATTGAATTTACACTATGCATAGTTAGATAATAGATACTGTCCTTGCAAAAGTTTTGTATTGTATGAATTGGGAGTGTATCTTATTCCATGTGCATCTGAAGGATGGGAATCTTTAGATATAATACAAAGAAATAAATGAGACGCCATACATGGGGAGCACAAAACTTTTTATTCATTTATTTATATATACATGTGTTCTTTTACATCTCACTATTTGCTGCTTTTCATCTCATACCTTCTTAACATTGTTTTGTAACAAAATTCCTACAAATCGTTTCCATCTTATGTCAATTTGGTTTCACATGTGTTGTCAATCTTGTATGCATGTATGTATGTTAGTCCATGCTTTTTGCCAATGATTTAGGTTTTACAACAAATGCATCTGGCAAGGTTCTGCCATATGAATCCCTAAATAAAGAAGATTTTGTTTATAAGCATTGGGTGATGGCTCTCTCTTATATATATTTCATGGTAACCATTGGCGCCAGCCACTGCCATGCACCTGACCGAATCTGCCTGGAGGCAAAGGGTTTGCTCTCCTATCCACACTCCCTGCTTTTATTTGCACAAATGGAGTGCAATGCAAGATTCTCCTTTGGCGTAGAGCAGGATAAGGTGGGCCACTCTTGAAAATTTGATTGATCTTAAAAAGTGGTGCTGCTCCATTGAGCTGGTGGACTGTCAACACTCTCTCTGTGTCTCATTGCTGTGTTCTTCAATGCTGGGCTCTCTGTAGTCTGTACTGGACATCCACTCTCCTCCTGGCCATGTTATCCTTTTTCCCTTCTTTTCTCCCTCTCAGCCAGTCTTTCAATTGGAAAGGAAAGCTAGGTCATCTGGCAACTGCAGTCCAGAAAATAGCAGGACTTTTCATTTAGTGTGCAGTTATGAGTCTCATTGCGATAATGTCTTCTATGCCTAACCAGTCTTTAGCACAAGTTAAAACTGAAGAAGCTGATATTTTCTGGTTGCTAGCTACAATTTATTAAGGCTTAGTAAGTGAATAATCTCTTTGTGAAACACACACAGTTGACCATAATCTAAGTGTTTTACAGAATTCTTTAAGTGTGAAGGACATTTCAAGCTCAGATTAAGATTGTATACTCCGGTGGATCATAAAACATTATGCTATGGTGTGCTTAATACAGAGCTATGGCGCACTGAATCTCATTTGCAGGAATGTCATGTCAGTACCGGAATGTAACTTACAAGGAGAAATTGTCAGGACAGAATGTATTAACAGTTTTGGAATGTATCCAAAAGGCAGGATTACTCCTCTGAAATCGGCGAAAATATTAGCACACATAATAATTTGGCCCATAGTATTGCATGACCTTGAAACAGCAAAATAATTTATATGCAAACAACAAGCCTACATATTAATTGAAAGGTCGAAAAGACTTTAAGATAAAGACACAAGTGGAATTCTTTGTGTTTTATTGACAAATGTCTCTTCTGAGAAGCCTATGGGAGTTGTGATTGCATGCCATTATGTATCCTAATGGAACATATTATCATCCTTTGTGTCAATCAAAATAAGACATAATGGAATAAAGGGGAAAATGTTTTTGTAGTATAATAATATGCAATATAAAATGTATCCATATTGAATCATAACTAGTCTTGAGGCACAGATGCATGACACATACTTCAGCAAGGAATAGCTTACATGCAGTCATTGTGTTAAAGAGAACATTTCACTAATTTTTTTCTTTTACACTGTACAGCTCACAAGACATGAGCTGAAAAGTTGAATAAAAACATTTTTTTTTCTCCTGTGTGTTGTTGAGATGTGGGCTCCTAAAATATAGGCTGTCTAACATGCTAATTTACCCTTCAACCAAGGACTCGGTAATAGAGATTATTCTCTGGCACATTTACTTTTTCTCCTCTAAGACACAAGCCAATAATAAGAAGGTAGCATCATACAAGGGAAATAAGCAAGCAAAAGCTCACAGAGAACATCCAGACAATTAATGTGTCTTATGTCACTACTTTGAGATCTCCTCACCACCAAAATTTCCTGTCATTAAAGAACTTTGAGAGGAGAAGAGGCGCAACTTTGGAGTGCCAGAGCAGTAAAGATCATTATTGGAGTAGTATTTGTCACATAAAATGCTCTGGAACTACTTAAGAGAGGTACAGGGGAATTAGGAGTGAAAGTATGTCCTCATAGCTGTAGTATGTCTATGGCGCTTTATGTGAGACATGCTGCTTTCATGATTATCTTCACTGCTCAAGCACTCCTATGCCACAGCTCTCCTTCTCAATCAGCGCTTTATTGACAGAATGCATGGGGAGGGTGGAAATGACAGAGTGGTCAAGTGAGACACATTAAGTCTCATGAGATCATGCTGAAAATGCGTGCTCTGATCTCTTTTGAGCTTTTGCTTACTCACCCTGTAAAATGCTGCTGTATTATGATTGGGCTAAAGGTAGACTTTAGTTAAACATTAGTGTTGAGCGAGCATGCTCGCCACTACTCGGTACTCGCACGAGTATCACTGTACTCGGGCGACTCGCCGAGCACTGAGTAATCTCGCGATACTCGTGCTGTGCTCGTGGTCGTCATCTCTCCATGTTGGCGGTCTTTTGAGAGCCAGCCCACGTGCAGGGATTGGCTGACAGACCACTGCAATGCCACAGCCCTGTTAGTTGTGGCATAGCAGTGATTGGCCGCCCTGCACAGCGTGACCGAGCCTTTATAACTCCCGGCGCGCTGTGCTCGGCACACAGCCATCCAGACAGTGAGTGTAGGGAGGTGTCTGCTGCTGATTAGGGACAGATTTGCGGCCCTCATAGGTAGATCCGGATCAGGGCTGCAAACTGCTGCTGACCACAACAGTCCTTCTCAGGACTAATCTAGGAGGACATAGGCAGGGTGATCCAGATCGGAGTCCAAGATTTCCAGTGACCAGAACAGTCCTTCTCAGGACTAATCTAGGAGGATATAGGCAGGGTGATACAGATTGGAATCCAAGCTTTTCTGTGACCATTAGAGTCACCACACTCTTGTACTTAGTACCTTAATACAGGTTAGGGACTAAAATCCTCTCTTCAAACCATTACAGTCACCAGACAGGTGTACGTACTACCTTAATACAGGTTAGGGAACTAAAATCCTAACTCTTGTCATCAAAACAGTCACCAGACAGGTGTACGTACTACCTTAATACAGGTTAGGGACTAAAATCCTCTCTTCAAACCATTACAGTCACCAGACAGGTGTACGTACTACCTTAATACAGGTTAGGGAACTAAAATCCTAACTCTTGTCATCAAAACAGTCACCAGACAGGTGTACGTACTACCTTAATACAGGTTAGGGACTAAAATCCTCTCTTCAAACCATTACAGTCACCAGACAGGTGTACGTACTACCTTAATACAGGTTAGGGAACTAAAATCCTAACACTTGTCATCAAAACAGTCACCAGACAGGTGTACGTACTACCTTAATACAGGTTAGGGACTAAAATCCTCTCTTCAAACCATTACAGTCACCAGACAGGTGTACGTACTACCTTAATACAGGTTAGGGAACTAAAATCCTAAGTCTTGTCATCAAAACAGTCACCAGACAGGTGTACGTACTACCTTAATACAGGTTAGGGACTAAAATCCTCTCTTCAAACCATTACAGTCACCAGACAGGTGTATGTACTACCTTAATACAGGTTAGGGAACTAAAATCCTAACTCTTGTCATCTCAACAGTCACCACACTGTTGTACGTCATACGTTTCTACAGGTTAGGGAAGTAAAATCCTAACTCTTGTCATCTCAACAGTCACCACACTGTTGTACGTCATACGTTTCTACAGGTTAGGGAAGTAAAATCCTAACTCTTGTCATCTCAACAGTCACCACACTGTTGTACGTCATACGTTTCTACAGGTTAGGGAACTAAAATCCTAACTCTTGTCATCTCAACAGTCACCACACTGTTGTACGTCATAAGTTTCTACAAGTTAGGGAACTAAAATCCTAACTCTTGTCATCTCAACAGTCACCACACTGTTGTACGTCATACGTTTCTACAGGTTAGGGAACTAAAATCCTAACTCTTGTCATCTCAACAGTCACCACACTGTTGTACGTCATACGTTTCTACAGGTTAGGGAAGTAAAATCCTAACTCTTGTCATCTCAACAGTCACCACACTGTTGTACGTCATATGTTTCTACAGGTTAGGGAACTAAAATCCTAACTCTTGTCATCTCAACAGTCACCACACTGTTGTACGTCATAAGTTTCTACAAGTTAGGGAACTAAAATCCTAACTCTTGTCATCTCAACAGTCACCACACTGTTGTACGTCATACGTTTCTACAGGTTAGGGAACTAAAATCCTAACTCTTGTCATCTCAACAGTCACCACACTGTTGTACGTCATACGTTTCTACAGGTTAGGGAACTAAAATCCTTACTCTTGTCATCTCAACAGTCACCACACTGTTGTACGTCATAAGTTTCTACAAGTTAGGGAACTAAAATCCTAACTCTTGTCATCTCAACAGTCACCACACTGTTGTACGTCATACGTTTCTACAGGTTAGGGAACTAAAATCCTAACTCTTGTCATCTCAACAGTCACCACACTGTTGTACGTCATACGTTTCTACAGGTTAGGGAACTAAAATCCTAACTCTTGTCATCTCAACAGTCACCACACTGTTGTACGTCATACGTTTCTACAGGTTAGGGAACTAAAATCCTAACTCTTGTCATCTCAACAGTCACCACACTGTTGTACGTCATACGTTTCTTCAGGTTAGGGAAGTAAAATCCTAACTCTTGTCATCTCAACAGTCACCACACTGTTGTACGTCATACGTTTCTACAGGTTAGGGAAGTAAAATCCTAACTCTTGTCATCTCAACAGTCACCACACTGTTGTACGTCATACGTTTCTACAGGTTAGGGAACTAAAATCCTAACTCTTGTCATCTCAACAGTCACCACACTGTTGTACGTCATAAGTTTCTACAAGTTAGGGAACTAAAATCCTAACTCTTGTCATCTCAACAGTCACCACACTGTTGTACGTCATACGTTTCTACAGGTTAGGGAACTAAAATCCTAACTCTTGTCATCTCAACAGTCACCACACTGTTGTACGTCATACGTTTCTACAGGTTAGGGAACTAAAATCCTAACTCTTGTCATCTCAACAGTCACCACACTGTTGTACGTCATAAGTTTCTACAAGTTAGGGAACTAAAATCCTAACTCTTGTCATCTCAACAGTCACCACACTGTTGTACGTCATAAGTTTCTACAAGTTAGGGAACTAAAATCCTAACTCTTGTCATCTCAACAGTCATCACACTGTTGTACGTCATAAGTTTCTACAAGTTAGGGAACTAAAATCCTAACTCTTGTCATCTCAACAGTCACCACACTGTTGTACGTCATACGTTTCTACAGGTTAGGGAAGTAAAATCCTAACTCTTGTCATCTCAACAGTCACCACACTGTTGTACGTCATACGTTTATACAGGTTAGGGAACTAAAATCCTAATCTCCTGTGACCTCCACAGTCACCAGACAGTTGTCGCTCTATACAGGCAAAATGCGCAAAGGCGTTGGCAAGGGCGTTGGCAAGGAACAAGGAAGTGGACGTGATGGTGGTGCAGGCAGAGGCCGAGGTTGTGTGCAAGCACTCATTTCGCAACAACAAAGGGCCACATCTCCTCGCTCGCACGTCCTGTCCCAAATTCTTGGGGCCCGCAGCAGTACACCACTGTTGAACCAAGACCAGTGTCAACAGGTTGTTACTTGGATAGCGGATAATGCTTCAAGTCAGATGGGCACCTCCACAAACACCCTGTCTTCCGCACGGTCAACTGTCAGTAGCCGTGATACTGCACCGCACATTTCCCAACCTGATCCTCCTTCCTACCACCTGGCCGAGTACACGTCCACGGACATTTCAGATCCCACACTAGGACACTCGGAAGAGCTGTTCACGTATCCATTCGCATAATCTGGCCTGTCGCCACCTCCTCTTGAAGTGGGTCATGAGGAGATGGTATGTACAGATGCCCAAATATTTGAGCAGCCGCGTTATGACGAACGGAACGTTGTCAAAGTGTCTCAACAAGGGGTGGACGATGATGAGACACAATTGCCAGGAAGTCAGGAGGAGGATCAGGGTGCGGAAGAGGAAGACGACGTGGTGGATGATCCAGTAGCTGACTCTACATGGCAGGAGGATATGCAGAGCGAGGACAGCAGTGCACAGGGGGAGGGAGGCGTAGCATCCCAACAGCCAGTATGAAGCAGGGTTGCGTCCGCAGGCAGAAGGCAGGCAACCGTTCCCCGGAACAACAACACGACTCAAGGTGCCTGTGCAAATGTTCGGTCTTCCCGAGTCTGGGAGTTTTTTAAGTTGGCTCCAGAAGACTCTAAAAAGGCCATTTGCCACACCTGCCATGCCACTATCAGCAGGGGTACGAAAACTAGCAGCCTGACCACCACCAGCATGATCAGGCACATGTCAGCCAAGCACCCGACTTTGTGGGAAGTACCACAGAGTCGAGGAGCGGTGCGTGCTGATGTCACTGCTACGTCTTCGGCTGTTGTGCATGCAAGCCAATCCCCTGTCCATGCTGGCCGCGAACAAGCCTCCGGTCCAGCACCTGAAGTTGCTGAAGCACAAATTACACCACCATCAAGCACGTCCTTGTCCCAGCGCAGCGTTCAATTATCCATTCAGCAAACATTTGAACGCAGGCGCAAATACGCTGCCAATGCCCCACATGCCACAGTCCTCAATGCTCACATTTCGCGACTCATAGCGCTAGAAATGTTGCCTTTCCGTCTGGTGGAGACGGACGCATTCCGCGACCTGATGGCGGCTGCTGTCCCACGTTACTCGGTCCCCAGCCGACACTATTTCTCCAGATGTGCCGTCCCCGCATTGCATAACCACGTGTCCAACAGCATCACACGTGCCCTGAAGAATGCTGTTTCAGCCAAAGTCCACCTAACTACTGACACATGGACAAGTGCTTGTGGGCAAGGCCGCTACATCTCCTTGACGGCACACTGGATTAATATTGTGGAGGCTGGGACCCAGTCTGACCGAGGGACGGAACACGTCCTTCCCACACCAAGGATAGCAGGCCCTACCTCTGTCATGGTTTCACCGACACTCTACAGCTCCGGAATGTCATGCTCTTCAGCCTCCTCCTCCTCCACCTGCGCATCCTCATCCACTGTACCCTCCACACCAGTCCCAAGCTGGAAGCACTGCAGCACTGCCTCTGCAAAGCGGCAACAGGCTGTGCTGAAGCTAGTCTGCATAGGTGACAAACCCCACAATGCAGAAGAGGTGTGGACAGCTCTGAAACAGCAGGCAGATCACTGGCTCACACCTCTGAACCTAAAGCCAGGAAAGGTCGTGTGTGACAATGGCCGGAGCCTGGTGGCAGCTTTGAGGCGAGGGCAGCTGACGCATGTTCCATGCGTGGCCCATGTGCTCAACCTGGTGGTTCAGAGGTTTGTGAAGTCATACCCGGAGGTGTCTGACCTGCTGGTAAAAGTTCGTCGTCTGTCTGCACATTTTCGCAAGTCACCTGCTGCTTCAGCTGGCCTTGCAAGCTTTCAGCGCCGTTTGCGTCTTCCGGCCCACAGACTGGTGTGTGATGTCCCCACGCGTTGGAATTCAACGCTGCACATGTTGGTCAGGATATGTGAGCAGAAGAGGGCACTTGTGGACTACCTGCATCACCTAAGCCATCGGGAAATGGGTCAAACTCCACACATAACACCTGAGGAGTGGAGATGGATGTCGGACCTATGCACCGTCCTCCAAAACTTTGAGGACTCCACCAAGATGGTGAGCAGCGATGACGCCATTATTAGCGTCACCATACCACTACTCTGCCTTCTAAAACGGTCTCTGCTGAAAATAAAAGAGGATGCATTGCAGGCAGAGCGCGATGACTTAGAGCAAGAAACTGTAGTGGGTGTGGGTGAAAACACACAGCCCAGCCTCATGTCATCACAACGTGTAGTGGAGGACTATGACGAGGAGGAGGAGGAGGATGAAGACATGGAGCAACTCTCAGGCCAAATTGGGGATATGACATGCACACCAGTCATACCCTCGATTCAGCGTGGCTGGCCAGAGGACAGGGGAGATGAGGAGGAGGAGGAGGACAGCATGTTCAGTCATCGTGTTGGTCTGGATACTGAAGTGATGGCTGTTAAGAGTCTGGCGCACATGGCTGACTTTATGGTAAGCTGCCTGTCTCGTGACCCTCACGTTCAGAACATCTTGGCCGACAATCAGTACTGGTTGGCAACACTCTTAGACCCACGCTACAAGGAGAACTTTATGTCTCTCATTCCTGAGGCGGAGAGGTCAGCCAAAATGCTGCAGTTCCAGAGGGCCATAGTCACGGAAGTTGTGAAATCCTTCCCCTCACAAAACCCTAGCGGCATAGGTCAGGATTCGATGGACAACCAAGGCGTACGGCCGAGAGTGGCACAAGTCCAATCCGCCAGAGGCAGGGGAACTGTCTTTACGATGTGGGACAGTTTTGTCAGCCCCTCACGTACCACAGCCCCTGACGTGCGAGGTAGTGCCACCAGAAATGCTAAGTTCGGGCAGATGCTGAAGGAGTACCTTGCAGATCGAACTGTACTGCGAGATTCATCGGTGCCTTTCAATTATTGGGTCTCCAAGCTCGACACGTGGCATGAATTGGCAATCTACGCCTTGGAAGTCCTGGCCTGCCCTGCCGCTAGCGTTTTATCCGAGCGTGTTTTCAGTGCAGCAGGTGGAATCATCACTGATAAACGCACCCGCCTGTCAACTGAAAATGCGGACAGGCTCACTCTGATCAAGATGAACAAGGGTTGGATTGGGCCAGACTTCACCACACCACCAGCAAATGACAACTGAATTTAATTTTGTTATTTGAATTTGACATGTACCTCCACTCACCCATGGGTACACACTTCCGTACTTTGGCTAATCGCTGGACTGCTACTCCTTCTCCTCATGTGACACCATGATGAGCGTTAGAATAGTTAGGCTCTTGTTTGAAGTATACCCGCAGTGGTAAATTTTTTAGCCCATTCTGTTAGAATAGGCATTACAACGACAGGAGACCCGCTCCTTTTCAATGGGAAAAATGTTTTTAGGTACTCCTACACGTCTCTATCCAGGGACAAAGAGGACCCTCCCAATTTTTGGCGGCCCTGACAAAAGGGCTATACTACAATACACCCTGTTCTTCTTAACAGGCCCTCCTGCACGTCTCAATCCAGGGACAAAGAGGAGCCTCCCAATTTTTGGCTGCCCTGACAAAAGGGCTATACTACAATACACCCAGTTCTTAACAGGCCCTCCTGCACGTCTCAATCCAGGGACAAAGAGGAGCCTCCCAATTTTTGGCTGCCCTGACAAAAGGGCTATACTACAATACACCCTGTTCTTCTTAACAGGCCCTCCTGCACGTCTCAATCCAGGGACAAAGAGGAGCCTCCCAATTTTTGGCTGCCCTGACAAAAGGGCTATACTACAATACACCCAGTTCTTAACAGGCCCTCCTGCACGTCTCAATCCAGGGACAAAGAGGAGCCTCCCAATTTTTGGCTGCGCTGACAAAAGGGCTATACTACAATACACCCAGTTCTTAACAGGCCCTCCTGCACGTCTCAATCCAGGGACAAAGAGGAGCCTCCCAATTTTTGGCTGCCCTGACAAAAGGGCTATACTACAATACACCCTGTTCTTCTTAACAGGCCCTCCTGCACGTCTCAATCCAGGGACAAAGAGGAGCCTCCCAATTTTTGGCTGCCCTGACAAAAGGGCTATACTACAATACACCCTGTTCTTCCTAACAGGCCCTCCTGCACGTCTCAATCCAGGGACAAAGAGGAGCCTCCCAATTTTTGGCTGCCCTGACAAAAGGGCTATACTACAATACACCCTGTTCTTCTTAACAGGCCCTCCTGCACGTCTCAATCCAGGGACAAAGAGGAGCCTCCCAATTTTTGGCTGCCCTGACAAAAGGGCTATACTACAATACACCCAGTTCTTAACAGGCCCTCCTGCACGTCTCAATCCAGGGACAAAGAGGAGCCTCCCAATTTTTGGCTGCCCTGACAAAAGGGCTATACTAAAATACACCCACTTGAGGGTTACAGGCCCTACTACATGTCTGTAAGCATGGGTCATTGTTGAACCACCCAATTTTTGGCTGCCCTGACAAAAGGCCTATACTACAATACACCCACTTGAGGGTTACAGGCCCTCCTGCACGTCTCTATCCAGGGACAAAGAGGAGCCTCCTAATTTTTGGCTGCCCTGGCCAAAGGCCTAGGCTAAAATACACCCACTTGAGCGTTACAGGCCCTACTACATGTCTGTAAGCATGGGTCATTGTTGAACCTCCCAATTTTTGGCTGCCCTGACCAAAGGGCTATACTAAAATACACCCACTTGAGGGTTACAGGCCCTACTACATGTCTGTAAGCATGGGTCATTGTTGAACCTCCCAATTTTTGGCTGCCCTGACCAAAGGGCTATACTAAAATACACCCACTTGAGGGTTACAGGCCCTACTACATGTCTGTAAGCATAGGTCATTGTTGAACCTCCCAATTTTTGGCTGCCCTGACCAAAGGGCTATACTAAAATACACCCACTTGAGGGTTACAGGCCCTACTACATGTCTGTAAGCATGGGTCATTGTTGAACCTTCCAATTTTTGGCTGCCCTGACCAAAGGGCTATACTACAATACACCCACTTGTGGGTTACAGGCCCTCCTGCACGTCTCTATCCAGGGACAAAGAGGAGCCTCCTAATTTTTGGCTGCCCTGGCCAAAGGCCTAGGCTAAAATACACCCACTTGAGGGTTACAGGCCCTACTACATGTCTGTAAGCATGGGTCATTGTTGAACCTCCCAATTTTTGGCTGCCCTGACAAAAGGCCTATACTACAATACACCCACTTGAGGGTTACAGGCCCTCCTGCACGTCTCTATCCAGGGACAAAGAGGAGCCTCCCAATTTTTGTCTGCCCTGACCAAAGGGCTATACTATAATACACCCACTTGAGGGTTACAGGCCCTACTACAACTCTGTAAGCATGGGTCGATGTTGAACCTCCCAATTTTTGGCTGCCCTGACCAAAGGGCTATACTAAAATACACCCACTTGAGGGTTACAGGCCCTACTACATGTCTGTAAGCATGGGTCATTGTTGAACCTCCCAATTTTTGGCTGCCCTGACAAAAGACCTATACTACAATACACCCACTTGAGGGTTACAGGCCCTCCTGCACGTCTCTATCCAGGGACAAAGAGGAGCCTCCTAATTTTTGGCTGCCCTGGCCGAAGGCCTAGGCTAAAATACACTCACTTGAGGGTTACAGGCCCTACTACATGTCTGTAAGCATGGGTCATTGTTGAACCTCCCAATTTTTGGCTGCCCTGACCAAAGGGCTATACTAAAATACACCCACTTGAGGGTTACAGGCCCTACTACAACTCTGTAAGCATGGGTCATTGTTGAACCTCCCAATTTTTGGCTGCCCTGACCAAAGGGCTATACTAAAATACACCCACTTGAGGGTTACAGGCCCTACTACATGTCTGTAAGCATGGGTCATTGTTGAACCTCCCAATTTTTGGCTGCCTGACAAAAGACCTATACTACAATACACCCACTTGAGGGTTACAGGCCCTCCTGCACGTCTCTATTCCAGGGACAAAGAGGAGCCTCCTAATTTTTGGCTGCCCTGGCCAAAGGCCTAGGCTAAAATACACCACTTGAGGGTTACAGGCCCTACTACATGTCTGTAAGCATGGGTCATTGTTGAACCTCCCAATTTTTGGCTGCCCTGACCAAAGGGCTATACTAAAATACACCCACTTGAGGGTTACAGGCCCTACTACATGTCTGTAAGCATGGGTCATTGTTGAACCTCCCAATTTTTGGCTGCCCTGACCAAAGGGCTATACTAAAATACACCCACTTGAGGGTTACAGGCCCTACTACATGTCTGTAAGCATGGGTCATTGTTGAACCTCCCAATTTTTGGCTGCCCTGACCAAAGGGCTATACTAAAATACACCCACTTGAGGGTTACAGGCCCTACTACATGTCTGTAAGCATGGGTCATTGTTGAACCTCCCAATTTTTGGCTGCCCTGACCAAAGGGCTATACTACAATACACCCACTTGAGGGTTACAGGCCCTCCTGCACGTCTCTATCCAGGGACAAAGAGGAGCCTCCTAATTTTTGGCTGCCCTGGCCAAAGGCCTAGGCTAAAATACACCCACTTGAGGGTTACAGGCCCTACTACATGTCTGTAAGCATGGGTCATTGTTGAACCTCCCAATTTTTGGCTGCCCTGACCAAAGGGCTATACTAAATACACCCACTTGAGGGTTACAGGCCCTACTACAACTCTGTAAGCATGGGTCATTGTTGAACCTCCAATTTTTGGCTGCCCTGACCAAAGGGCGATACTAAAATACACCCACTTGAGGGTTACAGGCCCCACTACATGTCTGTAAGCATGGGTCATTGTTGAACCTCCCAATTTTTTGGCTGCCCTGACAAAATTCCTATACTACAATACACCCACTTGAGGGTTCCAGGCCCTCCTGCACGTCTCTATCCAGGGACAAAGAGGAGCCTCCTAATTTTTGGCTGCCCTGGCCAAAGGCCTAGGCTAAAATACACCCACTTGAGGGTTACAGGCCCTACTACATGTCTGTAAGCATGGGTCATTGTTGAACCTCCCGATTTTTGGCTGCCCTGACCAAAGGGCTATACTACAATACACCCACCTTGAGGGTTACAGGCCCTCCTGCACGTCTCTATCCAGGGACAAAGAGGAGCCTCCTAATTTTTGGCTGCCTGGCCAAAGGCTAGGCTAAAAATACACCCACTTGAGGGTTACAGGCCTACTACATGTCTGTAAGCATGGGTCATTGTTGAACCTCCCAATTTTTGGCTGCCCTGACCAAAGGGCTATACTAAAATACACCTACTTGAGGGTTACAGGCCCTACTACAACTCTGTAAGCATGGGTCATTGTTGAACCTCCCAATTTTTGGCTGCCCTGACCAAAGGGCGATACTAAAATACACCCACTTGAGGGTTTTCAGGCCCTACTACATGTCTGTAAGCATGGGTCATTGTTGAACCTCCCAATTTTTGGCTGCCCTGACAAAAATTCCTATACTACAATACACCCACTTGAGGGTTACAGGCCTCCTGCACGTCTCTATCCAGGGACAAAGAGGAGCTCCTAATTTTTGGCTGCCCTGGCCAAAGGCCTAGGCTAAAATACACCCACTTGAGGGTTACAGGCCCTATACATGTCTGTAAGCATGGGTCATTGTTGAACCTCCCAATTTTTGGCTGCCCTGACCAAAGGGCTATACTAAAATACACCCACTTGAGGGTTACAGGCCCTACTACATGTCTGTAAGCATGGGTCATTGTTGAACCTCCCAATTTTTGGCTGCCCTGACCAAAGGGCTATACTAAAATACACCCACTTGAGGGTTACAGGCCCTACTACATGTCTGTAAGCATGGGTCATTGTTGAACCTCCCAATTTTTGGCTGCCCTGACCAAAGGGCTATACTACAATACACCCACTTGAGGGTTACAGGCCCTACTACAACTCTGTAAGCATGGGTCATTGTTGAACCTCCTAATTTTTGGCTGCCCTGACCAAAGGGCTATACTAAAATACACCCACTTGAGGGTTACAGGCCCTACTACATGTCTGTAAGCATGGGTCATTGTTGAACCTCCCAATTTTTGGCTGCCCTGACCAAAGGGCTATACTACAATACACCCACTTGAGGGTTACAGGCCCTCCTGCACGTCTCTATCCAGGGACAAAGAGGAGCCTCCTAATTTTTGGCTGCCCTGGCCAAAGGCCTAGGCTAAAATACACCCACTTGAGGGTTACAGGCCCTACTACATGTCTGTAAGCATGGGTCATTGTTGAACCTCCCAATTTTTGGCTGCCCTGACAAAAGGCCTATACTACAATACACCCACTTGAGGGTTACAGGCCCTCCTGCACGTCTCTATCCAGGGACAAAGAGGAGCCTCCCAATTTTTGTCTGCCCTGACCAAAGGGCTATACTATAATACACCCACTTGAGGGTTACAGGCCCTACTACAACTCTGTAAGCATGGGTCATTGTTGAACCTCCCAATTTTTGGCTGCCCTGACCAAAGGGCTACACTAAAGTACACCCACTTGAGGGTTACAGGCCCTACTACATGTCTGTAAGCATGGGTCATTGTTGAACCTCCCAATTTTTGGCTGCCCTGACAAAAGGCCTATACTACAATACACCCACTTGAGGGTTACAGGCCGTACTACATGTCTGTAAGCATGGGTCATTGTTGAACCTCCCAATTTTTGGCTGCCCTGACCAAAGGGCTATACTAAAATACACCCACTTGAGGGTTACAGGCCCTACTACAACTCTGTAAGCATGGGTCATTGTTGAACCTCCCAATTCTTGGCTGCCCTGACCAAAGGGCTATACTAAAATACACCCACTTGAGGGTTACAGGCCCTACTACAACTCTGTAAGCATGGGTCATTGTTGAACCTCCCAATTTTTGGCTGCCCTGACCAAAGGGCTATACTAAAATACACCCACTTGAGGGTTACAGGCCCTACTACATGTCTGTAAGCATGGGTCATTGTTGAACCTCCCAATTTTTGGCTGCCCTGACCAAAGGGCTATACTAAAATACACCCAGTTCTTGTTTACAGGCCATCCTGCATGTCTGTATCCAGGGGCATTGGTGAACCTCCCAATTTTTGACTGCCCTTGCAAAGGAAGATACTACAATAGACCCAGTTCCTCAAAATGGGCACTTTATTTGTAGACAGGGCTTCATGTACGTCTCTTGTCAGGGTCATCGGAGTGTCGCACAATGTTTTCACGTAAAATCTTTTATGTAATCACAAAAAGTGACATACACCAGCTGTATCTCACTATTGGGTATGTGCCCTTAACATTTCCACCATAAATATTCATTTTGGTGTCATTTTGGAAGGTTTTCTGGACACTCCGTAAAATTGGCGTGAAACTCGGACAACATTGTTCACAGCTGTGACTTTTCAGTGAGAAATGCTTCCAGGGGTCTTCCCCATGGTGTTGCCATGTCATTTCAGCACTCTTCTGAGACTTTTGTGACATTTTTAGGGTTTTTCCAGGCAGCCGGCAGTCATTTCATAAAAATACTCGTGTCTCCCATAGGATAACATTGGGCTCGTTACTCGGGCCGAGTACACGAGTATCTCGGGACGCTCTGCCCGAGCTTCGAGCACCCGAGCATTTTAGTACTCGCTCATCACTATTAAACATGTATATATATATATGCTTTCATAATTTTTGAATGGTACTTTTTAATACATTTTTCTATGTGCCAGTGACTACAGGGCATATAAGGACAAGTCTACATTGAGCAGATGCGCAATTTTCATTTTTAAGTTGCCAACCAGGAGCATACATATCATTGGTTCAACCCCAGTTGCACAGGAGTCCAAGAGGTAAGGGGTCCCATTTCTACCTCCAAAACAGGTGGAATTGTACATTGTGATAAGCTTAGTGGTGAAAAATGGCTCATATACTGTTCTTGCACAGGGGCCTTCTTCTGTCTGTGGATGACAGTGGTGCCAACCATAGTTAGGTAAGGACTTTTCTAGAAGGCATGAATGGGTTTTGCATTTTTAGATGCAGATTTTGGAATACCTCTACCGTTTTGTACACATATCCTAATATACTGATTTTTTTTAAGTTAAATTAAGATGATTTTTTAAGGGTATATAATTCTCTGAGTCCCTGTGTTCTCTCTGCCTGTCCCCAAATTCATTATGAGTTCCTGTCTTGTATTCCACAGCACCCAATTCATTACCAGTGCATGTTCATTGTTCTATCTGTGTCTTCAAATTGAAGGCAAAGTGACTACTTTATAAAAGATTGTATGTCCCTTTAGAATTGTGGATACGGTGGCCGTTGGAATGTGAATAAAAAGAGAAGACAAAGTTGATGAAACTCACCGTTGCATTAAAACACTTCTTTATTTGCGATCATTAAAAAGCAAGACAGGTGGACATCAGAAAGATACCGTAATTGTCGTTTCATGCTGGCTTGTGCTTCAACAGGTCCTATGCATGATCATGAATAAAAATTGTTTTGATGCAACGGTGAGTGCCGCCAACTTTATGTTCTGTTTTTTTCTGTACAAATCTGAAGTTACCTGCAATTATCTGGTGTATGCACCCAACAAAGTTACTTTTTTACTACAAATTTTCTCCCTGTCCTGCCTCGAATTTGGATCCGTGATTGACTGATGGTGTAGAACTGTTACTTTCTGGACTGTATACAGCAGCCCTCAGGGATTGAGTGCTTTACCAATCAGAGATGGCAGTAGTAATGTAGATTTGCACAAGTAACAGTAAAACAACTCTACTCACAAGGAGACATGATTACAAAATCTTGCATAAGGCCACATGCTTCACAAATAAAGAATTTCACACCAAAACACTCAATATTTTACTTACAGCACTCAGCATGTATCAGCCACTATTTACTAACACTTGTGGCAGTCTGCTGGCACCATATTCAGCAGCACCTCCAAACTTTAGCACAGCCTATTAATAATACAGCAGAGCACATACTCTCAGTTCTTGTCACAGTCCTCCTCATGTCCAGCACTGTTGCCAGCTGTGCTGTATTACAGCTTTGTCTGGCATCACACTCATTTTTGCAGTCTGATATTTCAATTATCTAGTGTTATTCCCTAACACACAAATAAACACCAGTCATCAGGCATCTATAGTGTTGCAATCAACTTCACACTCAAGAATCAGCATTCAGACTGCTCTGGGTAGCAGTCCTAACAGTTATAAGTAGGTTTAAAAAGTGTGTAAGCGTCCCTTTGTTGTAGCAAATCCTAGCCATCTATCATGAATTTTATGTATAAATCCTGCAAATAAAGTTTGTGGATCCTCGTTTAGGAGTCTCAACACAGGACTAGCCAGATATCCCTCCCGGGAAGGACCTAGCCATGGGGTGGCTCTTTGAGGAGACCACCATAACCACCATATTCACTCAAAGGGCCACTTGATATGGTGGTTATGGTGGTCTCTTCAAAGACCCACCCCATGGCTAGGTCCTTCCCTGGAGGGATATCTGGCTAGTCCTGTGTTGAGACTCCTAAACGAGGCTCCACAGACTTTATTTGCATATTTGTAATTCCCAGGGAACAATGCGCCTAGGAATTCACTGTGTTGAGCGCTTTAGCCAGCTGCCTGCAGTGTTTTCTTGGACTGGTCTCCCTGAGATTAGTGTATACTTTGTCTTGTTGGTCTACTAGGCATTGCTCCCACCTACCCAGAATCCTACTCCACACTGATGAGGGGCAACACCCCAAAAAAGCTGTCTGTGGATGGATACCTGGCTTTGGTATTCCCTTGTCATATCTTTAAGCTCGTAAAGAGCTGGATATTGACTCAAAGGGCCACTTAATATAGTGGTTATGGTGGTCTCCTCAAAGAGTCACCTCATGGCTAGGTTCTTCCCTGCATGACTCCGAAACATGGCTCCACAGACTTTATTTACATACTTGTAATTCCCAGGGGGCAATGCGCCTAGGAATTCACTGTGTTGAGCACTTTAGCTAGCTGCCCGCAGTGTTTTCTTGGACTGGTCTCCCTGAGATCAGTGAATGCTTAATCTTGTTGGTCTACTAGGCATTGCTCCCACCTATGCTAGAATCCTACCCCACACTGATGAGGGGCAACATCCCTGTGGATGGATACCTGGCCTTGGTATTACCTTGTCATATCTTGGTATTCCATTGTCATATTCACTGTGTTGAGCGCTTTAGCTGGCTGCCTGCAGTGTTTTCTTGGACTGGTCTCCCTGAGATCAGTGAATGCTTCGTCATGTATAAATCCTGGCAGAATTCATTGGCATTCCATAGCAAATGCAAGTGAATTGATTATTTTATATAATGCTTCACTTTCATTATTAAACATTGGTGCAGAATCATAAACAAGCTGCTGATTTTAAAATACAAGCCATTTGAAGTAGTGGTGGAGATTCTGCATAAAGAAGACCTGGACTAACCCTATTAAAAGGGTTGCCAGATGATCAGAAAACATTGCGTCCTGGAAGCAATGTCCCCTCTCTTGCGGAATGTGGGGGATCTCCGCTGGTGAACACCAGGGACCCCGATCTGCATTCACTTCCGACTCTGCAGTGCCAAATTGTCAAGCTGCAGGCAAGTGGTGGTGCAGAAATGCCCTTCATTTCAGTTAAAGTTGCGGAGGAAACAAGCACAGTGGGCATGGATTTTCTGTAAATACCAGCCACTGTGCTTGTACTGTACAAGGCAGCTTTATGGACACAGAGCAAACATGCTGCGTCCATAATGCTGCAAACACTGATCGTGTGCACACAGCCTTAGGGTACAAGTCTGCGGACACTCTATGTGACTTCAGACTTGTGAATCCTCACAGCGTGTGCACTGCGGCATGACAGCAGATGCATGCACGCGATTTGTCATGTGATGAAAAGACGTGTGTGGCCTCACTCAATACATAGCAAATTGAGCAGGGTTGGATACATCTAGTCAAAATGTGGCCTGAAGTTTGCAAATTGCATACTTACAATCACATTACCTCCAGCGCCTGAGTCTGGCACTCAAGAATCCTCACAGCTCAGATAGCATGTGCTGAGAGGATTTACAAGTCTGCAGTCATATAGCGTAACTACAGACTTGTACCATGGAGCTGGACAGACCCCCCAAAAAAAGATTTGATGAAATCATTGTTTTATTTTAGGTCAGCATGATTCCAGGTCAACATGATTGTGGCAATGCCAAAAGACAAAACGTGTAAATTTGTTCTTTGTGAGGCCGTCAGTACAATGAGTTTTTAACGCTATATATTTTCTCCGTGTCAAAAAAGCAGCGTATTAAAATTCCAGCAAAATCTCATGTCCATTGTTCTTCCTTTTAAGGGTAGGGTCATACTTGAGGGCTGGAGCTAAAAGCAAAAACGCAGCCCCAAAACGCAGGCTACCAAAAGCAACCTTAAAAAACGCATGCAAGTGTGACCCTAGCCTAACTAGTGTACAGACTTGCGTTGCGCGATTCAAATCTGCAACCTGTCAATGTCTCTTGGGGGCACGCTGAGTTTTATGTGCAGATTTTCCGATTTTCCCCGTAGAAGTCCTTTAGATGCTGGACATCCACAGATAAAAGACGTATATAGATTTTTAGTGTGGGGCCTTTCACCCTTGCGGTTTTTTCCTGATTTGGAAGATCAGAAAAAAACAGATTCTTACAGTATTTTGCCCATTCACTTTAATTTTGTCAGGTAGAATCTTGTTGCTTCATGTTTTCTCCTGAAATCATTAAAGAGAATGGGCAAAAAAAATGAATCCTGTAAGAATCAGGTTTTTTCCTGATCTTCCAAATCAGAAATAAAACGCAAGTGTGAAAGGCCCCTAACCCCCACATGACTGTCAATAAAGTTTTGTCAAAGCCAAATACTAGGCTTCAAAAACAATATAGCTTTATTTAAAACATGACACATCAAGAAGAGACAAGAATCACAGCATCAAAAACAAAATAAAAATGCATCAAATAATGCACTAAAAAATGCAATGAAAAAAGCAAGTAACCTACTGTATATACTCGTGTATAAGCCGAGTTTTTCAGCCCAAAATTTGGGCTGAAAAGTCCCCCCCTCGGCTTATACACGGGTCTATACGGTACCACCTGCTGTGGTGGGGGCTGTGGAGGCTGGAGGAGGCGGGGGGAGGCTGCTGTATGAGCGGCCCCGTCACGTGGGGCCGCTCATTATATATGCACTGCTTCCCCCTGTCAATCAGCGGCAGGGGGAAGCAGTGCATATAGCCCCCCAAAAGCTGGCACTGTCCCCCCTTGTAAGGGCCCCCCCCCCCCGCTGCTTATACATTACCATCCCGGTGTTCTGATCGGCGCCGCTCCTCGGTGCTTCTTCATCCTCCCGTCCTCGCTGGCTGCATCCGGGATCTCCGGCTGTCGCAGCGATATGACGTCATCGCGCGACGGCCGGAGATCCCGGATGCAGCCAGCGAGGACGGGAGGATGAAGAAGAAGCACCGAGGAGCGGCGCCGATCAGAACACCGGGATGGTAATGTATAAGCAGCGGGGGGGGGGCCCTTACAAGGGGGGACAGTGCCAGCTTTTGGGGGCTGTTGGTACCCCCAGGGGGCTGCTGGGTACCCCCTGGGGGCTGTTGGTACCCCCTGGGGGCTGTTGTTACCCCCTGGGGGCTGCTGGGTACCCCCTGGAGGCTGTTGGTACCCGCAGGGGGATGTTGGTACCCCCAGGGGGCTGCTGGGTACCCCCTGAGGGCTGCTGGGTACCCCCTGGGGGCTGTTGGTACCCCCTGGGGGCTGCTGGGTACCCCCTGAGAGCTGCTGGGTACCCCCAGGGGGCTGCTGGGTACCCCCTGGGGGCCGCTGAATAACCCCTGGGGGGTGCTGTATAACCCCTGGGGGCTGCTGTATATACCACTGGGGCTGCTGTATATACCACTGGGGCTGCTGTATATACCACTGGGGCTGCTGTATATACTGGTGGGGTCTGTATATACCACTGGGGAGGCTGCTGTATACCACTGGGGTTGCTGTATATGCCACTGGGGAGGCTGCTGTATACTACCATTGGGGGGCCTGTATACCACACTGCTGGGGGCTGTACACCTGTGCTGGGGTCCACCCTCGGCTTATACACGAGTCAATAGGTTTTCCCAGGTTTTGGGGGCAAAAGTAGGGGGTCGGCTTATACACGGGTCGGCTTATACACGAGTATATACGGTAATTTACATAATTGGTACAAATATGCAACATCAAAATTTCACCAAAAACTCATCTTGGGAATGTAGCCATATTGGTGAAAAAAATGTGGCCATAATCACCATGTTCTAAGGCTCACGACTTCTTGTAATTGTTTCATCAATGGAAACACATGAGGGATAATGTTTGCACAGTATGCTTTTGTGGCCCACATGACATTTTGTGGCATACTCTAAAGGCCGCTTTACACGTCACAATATCGCAACGCAACTATGATAAAAAGTCACGTGGTAGGGGGCGTTGCAGTCGATATCGTTATTGCGTTGTGTCGTGTAAATGGGCAACGCAACTCAAAAACGATGCAACTACAATATTGTTTGTGAATTGTGCATGCTCTTCAACCGTGCAATATTGGCTTGACGATCTGGCAGGATCGTGCTGTGTGACAGCGCAACTACGATTTGGAGCGCAACTTTCCCAATTCACTCCAATGTTAATTGGTCGTTCCCTGAGTTGCTCAGACACAGTGTGAAAAAGGGGCGTACTACATCGTAGTTGTGTTGCCTGCCGATATCTCCCTGTGTAACATCTCCTATGCGATTTTGGACAAGTGCCAAAAACGTGTGCACTCGTGTGAAATCGTATGCAATATCGGAACAATATTGCGACGTGTAAAGCGGCCTTAAAGGAGATGCAAAAAATTGCAATTCTGACATTTAGATTTTTTTGTGTGTGTGGTGTTTACCATAATGATAAATGTCATATATAGGTACCATGATCTTTTTATGGATGTGGTGATACTAAATATGCTCATTTTTAATTTCTTTAATATTAAAGAAGGCCACGGGGAGTGGTTTGAATTTCTAGATTTTTTTTTTCATATTTTTGAAAACTTGTGTATTTTTAATTTTATATTTTTGTCCTCCAATCAGACTTGAACCAGTAATTGTTTATTTGATAACTTGCTCCATATTCAGTAATGCAGTTGTATTGAGGTATATAGTTAAAATAACATCTCTTGTGAAGCCCAGCAGCAGGAATGCTGCCTATCGTAATCTAAGCAGCCTGTTGAGGGATCAAAAAAGAAATAAGAACACCAGAGGAATAAACCCAATGCACAGACATATACTATGGTGGCGAATTGAATCAACCCAAGGTGGTTAGTGTAGTTGGTAATAAAACTGAATGTACCAAGGGACAGAGGGCCGCCCTCTTTGCACCACATGCCAGTCCTCCATATATAATAATGCACCCCCACAGTCCTCCATATAGTATATTGCACCCTCAAAGCATGACATATAGTACAATACACCCCCACAGTCCTCCATATAGTATAATGCACCTCCAAACTCCTCCATATAGTATAATGCACCCCAAAAGTCCTCCATCTATTATATAATTGCCGTAGCTGACTATCGTCGGAGCGGCGCGACTTCCGGTGGCTTTGTTAGCGAGTCCTGGGTGTTTCTACTGGACTCTGTCCGTGGCCGCTACGCGGCCACGGCGACTCGCGAAAGCAATGCCCGCAAAGCGGGCATTGCGAGTCGTTGCCACGCACGCGAAGCAATGCCCGCGAAGCGGGCATTGCGAGTCGTTGGCACCGCTAACAAAGCCACAGCCAGCAGCGACTCGCATAGGGCTGTAGTGTACACCGCTATGGTATACTACAGTCCCATGCCCATACGCCTGTCGCTTCAGGCCTGACACGCGTATGGCCATGGGACTGTAGTATACCATAGCGCTGTACACTACAGCCCCATGCGCCGCACCTAAACACCGCTATGGTATACTACAGTCCCATGCCCATACGCCTGTCGCTTCAGGCCTCACAGGCGTATGGCCATGGGACTGTAGTATACCATAGCACTGTACACTACAGCCCCATGCGCCGCACCTAAGCCCCTACCCCCTAAGCCCCGCCGCACCTAAGCCCTACCCCGCCGCACCTAAGCCCCTACCTCCTAAGCCCCGCCGCACCTAAGCCCCTACCCCGCACCTAAGCCCTACCCCGCCGCACCTAAGCCACTACCCCCTAAGCCCCGCGGCACCTAAGCCCCTACCCCCTAAGCCCCGCCGCACCTAAGCCCTACCCCGCCGCACCTAAGCCCCTACCTCCTAAGCCCCGCCGCACCTAAGCCCCTACCCCGCACCTAACCCCTACCCCGCCGCACCTAAGCCCCTACCCCCTAAGCCCCGCCGCACCTAAGCCCCTACCCCCTAAGCCCCGCCGCACCTAAGCCCCTACCCCCTAAGCCCCGCCGCACCTAAGCCCCGCCGCACCTAAGCCCCTACCCCCTAAGCCCCGCCGCACCTAAGCCCCTACCCCATAAGCCCCGCCGCATACCCCCTAAGCCCCGCCGCACCTAAGCCCCTACCCCCTAAGCCCCGCCGCACCTAAGCCCTACCCCACCGCACCTAAGCCCCTACCCCCTAAGCCCCGCCGCACCTAAGCCCCGCCGCACCTAAGCCCCTACCCCCTAAGCCCCGCCGCACCTAAGCCCCTACCCCCTAAGCCCCGCCGCATACCCCCTAAGCCCCGCCGCACCTAAGCCCCTACCTCCTAAGACCCGCCGCACCTAAGCCCCTACCCCCTAAGCCCCGCCGCACCTAAGCCCTACCCCGCCGCACCTAAGCCCCTACCCCCTAAGCCCCGCCGCACCTAAGCCCCTACCCCCTAAGCCCCGCCGCAACTAAGCCCCTACCCCCTAAGCCCCGCCGCACCTAAGCCCCTACCCCCTAAGCCCCGCCGCACCTAAGCCCCTACCCCGTAAGCCCCGCCGCAACTAAGCCCCTACCCCCTAAGCCCCGCCGCACCTAAGCCCCTACCCCCTAAGCCCTGCCGCAACCCTTCTCTAACGACGCCGTCGATCACTTACATGTCTTCTTATTCATCTGATCGTCCGTCCGATCCACAACTCCTCCGTCCGGCCAGGCGTCTTCTTCGTCCGGCCCCGGGGGTCTTCTCTCTTCTTTCCGCCATCTCCGGCTCTTCCTCCGGCCCCGGGGGTCTTCTGTCTTCTTTCCGCCATCTTCCAGCTCCGACGTCCTCTTCACCTCTCATTGCGAGAGAATGGACGAAAAATCCTCCATTCTATCTGTATGAGATGTGAGGCGCTCTTCTGATTGGTCGCTGTCTACTGCCGTCAGCCAATCAGAACACCGCCTCACTTCCCATTGACATACATTAGCGGTGTGTCGGCGATTTTAAGGCCGGGCCCCTGGTTCTATTTCCCGGACCTAAAATCGCGGAGACGCCGCTCATGTATGTCTATGGGAAGTGAGGGCGAAATCTGATTGGTCCGCGTTAGCAGACAGCGACCAATCAGAATCGCGGCGCCATGTTTAAAAATGCCATAGAGATACATTAGCGGTGTCTCGGCGATTTTAAGGCCGGGCCCATGGTTCTATTTTCCGGACATAAAAACGCCGACACACCGCTAATGTATCTCTATGGCATTTTTAAACATGGCGCCGCCATTCTGATTGGACGGCGCCTTCCCATAGAGATACATTGAGAAATGAGGCGCTATTGTGATTGGTCGGCGTCAGCACACAGCGACCAATCAGAACAGCTCCTCGCTTCCCATAGACATAGATTAGCGGTGTGTCCGCGATTTTAGGTCCGGAAAATAGAACCAGGGGCCTGGCCTTAAAATCGCCGATACACCGCTAATGTATGTCTATGGGATTTTTTAAAAATGGCGCCGCGATTCTGATTGGTCGCTGTCTGCTAACGCCGACCAATCAGATTTCGCCCTCACTTCCCATAGACATACATTAGCGGCGTCTCCGAGATTTTAGGTCCGGGAAATAGAACCAGGGGCCCGGCCTTAAAATCGCCGACACACCGCTAATGTATGTCTATGGGATTTTTAAAAATGGCTCCGCGATTCTGATTGGTCGCTGTCTGCTAACGCCGACCAATCAGATTTCGCCCTCACTTCCCATAGACATACATTAGCGGCGTCTCCGCGATTTTAGGTCCGGAAAATAGAACCACGGCCCCGGCCTTAAAATCGCCGATACACCGCTAATGTATGTCTATGGGATTTTTTACAAATGGCGCCGCGATTCTGATTGGTCGCTGTCTGCTAACGCCGACCAATCAGATTTCGCCCTCACTTCCATAGACATACATTAGCGGCGTCTCCGCGATTTTAGGTTCCGGCAAATAGAACAGGGGCACGGCCTTAAAATCGCCGACACACCGCTAATGTATGTCTATGGGATTTTTAAAAATGGCGCCGCGATTCGATTGTCGCTGTCTGCTAACGCCGACCAATCAGATTTCGCCCTCACTTCCCATACACATACATTAGCGGCGTTTCCGCGATTTTAGGTCCGGAAAATAGAACCAGGGGCCCGGCCTTAAAATCGCCGATACACCGCTAATGTATGTCTATGGGATTTTTTACAAATGGCGCCGCGATTCTGATTGGTCGCTGTCTGCTAACGCCAACCAATCAGATTTCGCCCTCAC